>JBCAUA010088784.1:0-10562 GCA_038406235.1 Peronia verruculata
GTGTGTTAAGTATCTTTCCTAAGGATACAACATGCAACCGTTGCGATTCAAACCACCGACCTCTGCTTCCAAAGGCCGCAGCGCAAACCACTGAGCTAACACGCCACACAATAATTCACGAAAGAAGGAAAAAAAAAGAGAGTTGAAGAAACGAGCGGTTCAACATCTGATTGTTATGGAGAATGATACTCTATTTCGGTCCCGGATGAGGATCTGGAAGAACTGAAATATTCAGAACTGTCCTCAATATATAGGTTATTTTAGAGCAGTGGAATCGGTAGATTTAAAATGATCTTTGGATAACGTGAAAGTTAGCGTACCGTTTATGAAGCTTTCTTTAGATGAAATCGAAAAAGAACGAAGGTATCTTTGGAGACTGAAAAAAGACATGAATAATGCCTTTTACTTAGCTGGATCTTCTTGACAGATGTTCCCATCTTGTACAGGACATCTATAATGGGATATAATCACGGGTTTTATATAACTGAGGTGAGAAGTAGGGAGTTAACTCTCATCGGTATTTTGTTGCGTGTTCAGAAATGGTTTACTAGTTCACGAAATAAATTTGACGGGGACCACTTCGTACTCAGATCCGTCCATTGGTTATTCATCCAGCCCTCTCAGTCACTTTTCCACCTGCTCATCCATCTATTTTTCATCCATTTATTCATCCCCTCATCCATCGCTCCATCATCAGTTTATCCATTAATCCATTCATCTACCCATCTGTCCATCCATCCATCCATCTATTTCATCCGTACATTCATTCATCCATCAGACAACACATCCATCCACTCATCCATCCGTTCATCAGGACAAACAGCAACAGCCAATTTCACTTCAAATTCAAAACGATTGGAGCGAACAAGCCCCCTCTCCCTCAGCCCCCCCCCCCAACACACACACACACACACAAACACACACACACAGGAGCACCATTAGATTTCGTCTGTTGACCACAGTTCAGAAGTCACGCCCAATGTCTGTCAATTTGTCTGTCTGTATTTGCCTACCCATCTCCTAGCCATCCTACTCTGTCTGCCAATCCTGATCGCCGGCTGGAGATCACATGACGGGACCAATTACCCGCCCCAGAAGTCTGTCTGCTGATCTTATGTTTGTCTTTCTCTCTGTCTGTCAAAAGCTGACAGACCTGCAGAAATGTTCCCCGTTGACTTAAGGATGTGTAAACAAAGGTATGGCGATACCGGGCTGAAGCAATAGAGAGTTAGTGGATAATTGGCGGTATGAAGAAACCACAATCAAAAGTAATAACCTCTACCAGGAGCTATTAATCCACTTTGCTATGGAGACATCCCTTCTAGTCCTGTTATGTACAGTTGTACAATCGATTTATCCGTTCTTTCATCCATCCATCGTTTAATCGTTCCATCCATCCTTATATTCATAGATCGTTCAATCCATCCATCCATCCATCCATCTATCCATCCATCCATTTATCATTCCATTCAGCCATGCATACACACATCATTCCATTCTTCCACCTATCCATTTGTCCGCCTATCTATTCATCCATCCATCTATCCACTCATCACGTCGTCCACCCATCCATCCATCTATTCAGAAACCCATCTATTTATTCAGCCGTCCATCCATCTATCCATCGGTCAATTCAGCCACCCATGCATCCATCCATCCATCCATCTATCCTTTCATCCGTCCATCGAAAGATCTATCCAACCATCTATCCATTCGTCCACCCATTCATCTTTCCTTCCTCCATCCATCCATCCATCCATTCATCCATCCTTCCTCCATCCATCCATCCCAAAATCCATGAATCCATCCATCAATTCGGCTACAGATCCATCCACCCATCCACCCATCCATCCATCCATCCATCCATCCATCCATCCATCCATCCATTCACCCAAACTGTCTCCAATCTCGAAGTTCACATGTCAAAGTTTTAAGTTTATCTTGCTGAGGTCATATACTAATGCTTTTTGATCCTTGCTGCAGACACCTTTTGCTGCTTGACAATGAAAAAGAAAGAAAGGAAGAAAGAAAAAAATGGCTGGATGGACGAACAGATGAAGGGAGGGAGGGAGGGAGGGAGGGAAGGAGGGAGGGAGGGAGGGAATGCTTGGATAAATGGATGGATGAATGTATAGATGGATGGATAAATGGATGGATAGATGGCTGGATGGGATGGATAGATGGATGGATGGATGGATGGATGAATGAGATTGGATGAAACGATGTCTGGATGGATGGACATGAAGGATAGGATGAATTGATGGATATTAAATTATTAGTTCAATAAATTGATGGAGAAAAGAAAGAAAGAAAGAAAGAAAGAAAGAAAGAAAAAAAAAAAGAAAGAAACTGCTCCGCCAGCCGCAAAGATGAAAAATAAAAGACAAAGCAAAAACGCAAGAGATCGGGTCTGAAATTGCCTCTTGAAATTGTTCATTCTAACCGCGTCCTCGCCAATGTTTATAAACGAGAAAACAATTACAGGCTAACAATTTCTTATTCCACACCACCTTTTCCTTATTCCAGACCAGCTTTTCCTTATCAGGGGCTTCCCACTGCGCATGTGCATTGTTGCGCGAGCGCTCATTCATCATCTCTGAGACAGAAAAAAAAAAAGGAGTTGGGGGCGGGGGGAGGATATGAGATGTCTTTTGCAGATGCGTTGAGGGTGGGGTGGGGAGGGGTGGTGGGGGGTGGGGGGTAATGTTTGAAATGAATGAATTATCAGGGCTCGATCGCTCTTCTGTTTCAGCTTATTGACATTTTTTGTTTCGTTTTGTTGACACCACATTTTCCGGCCATCCATCTTTTGTGTCCCCTTTTCTTCTTCTTCGTCTTCTTCTCCTTATATTAGTTTTTAATGCATTTATTTATTAGCTGGCTTTTTTTCATACCTCACTTCGAAACTTACCTCCTGTAAAAGTCAACATTTTTGGTTTGTTTCTTTGTTTGTTGTTGTTGTTCTTGTTGTTGTTGTTATTGTTGTTGTTGTTGTTGTTGTAGTTGTTGTTTTGTTGTCTATTTTTTTTTATATAGTAAAGTCTGAATGTAGAAAAAATAACAGAGTTGTAATCATGTCTTTATGTTATTTCTTTGTTATTATTGTTTTGTAAATGTTATCATATCTGGGTTTGTTTTGTTTTGTTTCGTTTAAACACATGTCCACTGTGTATTTTAATAATAAATCATTCCTCTATCCTATCTATTTCGTCTTTATTGTTAAGTTATTTTGTTTTAGTTTTATTTAAACGCGTTTACACTATGAATTTTAATAAATTAATCATCCCTCTTTTTTTTTTTATCTAGTTCGCCTTTCTTGTTATGTTATTCTGGTTTGTTTTGTACCGCAAATTTGGAGGCAGATTTTGCAGAAAAAAATAGGGGGTTATATGGAGCGTCTCGCCCGCCTCCTTTTTTGCTTGCTTTTTTTTTTTACTACATGCTATGATGACTCTGATTAAAGGATAGAGAGAGAAATAGAAAGACAGACAAAGAAAGGGACAGAGAGAGAGAGAGAGAGAGAGGAGGGGAGAGACTAAATGGAGAAGGAATAAGATAGACAAAGACAGAGAGAGAGAGGGAAACAAAGAGGGGAGAAAAAAGAGAGAGACAATAGACAGATACGTTGACAAAAACAGGGAGAGAGAGAGAGAGACAGAATGGGGGAAAAGAGAGGCGGGGCGAAGGACAGCAAAGGGAGACAAAGATTAAGAAAGAAAGACAGAGATGGAAAGAGTGAGAGGGAGAAGGAGAGACAGAGAGAGAGAGAGAGTTGAATAAACAAGTATGGAAAACCACACTCTCTTTCTTTGTGTGGAGCGAAAATCGAAGTGTCTGATCATCTTTTATTTCTTTTTTTCAGAAGAGAGAAAGAAAAGTACTGTCTCACTCAGTCTCTTTCCCCTTTTCCTCCTCTCTTTTTTCCTTCCCTGTACATCCAACCCCCCCCCCCCCCCCCCCACACCCACCCAGCCTGATACACATACTGTCTAACTGCTTCCCTCAAAATTCCACGCAGATTTCATTTATCTCTCTGCTGTGTTAACTGATGGACTTCATTGCAAAATAAGATAAGTGCAAATCTGTTGATTTTTAGCTATAACAAGAACGATGTTATAGCCCCAGTGGTCCAGTGGTAGAGCCTTTTGCAGAAGTAACGAAGCTTGAATGGTTTGTGGCTTCTTGGAAAAAAAATTGGTGTATTGTTTATTTAATTATTTCAGTGAGATAGTGTAATTTACACAAAGTAATATCTCATGTGCCATGTTGGAAATTTTAAAATGGCGTTTCTTGCATATTGAGGTCAACCCACTAAATTGTATATAAGATGTAGCAGGAAGATATGAATTTGTTACAACAAAACATGGTTGTACTGTTTGATCCATCCATCTACCCATTATCTATCCATCCATTGTCTATCCATCCATCCATCCATCCCTTCATCCATTTATCCATTTATCCATCCATCCATTACCCATCTATTCATCCATCGATCCGTCCATTCATCCATCATCTATTATCCATCCATCCATTCATCCATCCATCCATCATCTATCATCCATCTATCCATCCATTATCTCTTCATCCATCCCTCCATTCAATTTTCCATCCATCCATTACCGATCTATTCATCCATTCATCATCTATTCATCCATCGATCCGTCCATTTATCCATTCATCCATCATCTATTACCATCCATCCACCAAATCATCCATCCATCCATTATCTATGATCCATCCATCCATTATCCATCCATCAGTTTAATATCCACACATCCATCCTACATCCATCCATTATCCATCCATCCATTCATCATCCACCCATCCACTATACATCCATCCATTGATCCATCTATCCCTCCATCCATCCCTCCATTATCCATCCATTATGCACTTATCCATTCACCCATCCATCCATCTATTATGCATCCATCCATCCATTGTCCATCCATCCCTCCATCCATCCTTTTATCCATTCGTCTATTATCCATCCATCAAGTCGTCCATCCATGCATTCATCCATCAGCGCATCCGTTCGTCCATCCATCCATTCCTTGACGGACCTTGTGATTCCAGACAAAATATCTGCGTGTGGCATCTCGTTTCGCATGGCGTCATTTCAATGTGGTCGGGGCTCCAGGTTTCGCATTAGTGGCTCTGAGTTTGGATGAAAACTGACGTAACCTTTGGTAATCATTAGAATATGTGGCTGAGAAAACAGATGCTGGTTGTTAAGTTTTACTTTCTAGCGCTTCATTGGTGATCCAATCAGTCTTTTGGCAAGATAGGTAGCTAGGTTCCTTCTCTTGCCAAGTACAATGGGTATATCGCAAGCATTTACAAAGAAGGAAAAAATCGCCATTTCTTTTTTTTTTTTTTTTTAATTTTAAACACATGATACAAAAAATCATGGAAAAAATTATCAGAGTAAGAAAAAAAGCATTTTCGTGACGTGGTGAAATATCAACATTTTTTTTATTTTTTATTTTTTTTAAATTTTGAATTGGAAAAAAAGACATTCTGATATTTCATTAGTTAAACTTTTTTTTTAAAATTAAAACAAATGTTGATAGTTGACTGGTTACACTAATTTCAGACCTTAAAAAACAAATAGTTCAAGGGACGAAAACGTACCAACGTATAACAGAATGGTGTGAAGTGAATATATCGATTTAGATGAGAAACTGTTCAGTTTTGCCGACTTTGCCTGACTCTAGCGGAAACTGGAATGGTCATCTCTTAGGCTGTTCAATATGCACACATATCTGGCTAAAGATAGTCTAACTCAAACCTTTCTGACTATATCGAAGTGTATCAATTGCCCCATGCTGGGACCAGGGCTATATAAATAGGTCCATTGCTCCCACCTGCAGGCGGTGAAAGTCCACCATCAATGGGATACACCCCATGGAATGTCATCCTCGACATCCCAGGACTGAAATCTCTTCTCTCTCTCCTTGCTCCTATCCTCTGTCCCGCTTTCTTTCCTCTCTTCTTCTTGACATGTAAACGTATCTTACCGTGCTTTACACAATATTGTCGTAATCGTGTTGATGTGTCGTTAAAACCCCAACACAAACTATCCAACAAACAAGAGCACAAATTAAACTTTTGCATGATATTTATTACTCATTTCGGTGATAAACGGACATACGACTCACCTCGACTGACTACGACACATATTTCGTTTTTAAATCTTGACCATTGATTATTGCAGCCTCATGCAATCAATTCATAATCGATAGTTGTTGATGCCAGTTATGCATGGCACAAAATCAATTAGGGCTTGCCTTTCCACCCAGGGCTTTGCTAGCTTCATTTTTATTCATCCATTCTTTTTCGTGAGGCCTCATCTACGCTATTGATTACATCAACATAATCATTAAAATTTCCTTAACATCTCACTGTGCTTAATGTTGATGAGAAAGAAGAGAAGGAACTGTTATTGTTGTTGTTGTTGTTGTTGTTGTGTTGTTGTTGTTGTTGATGATGATGATGTTGTTGCTGTTGTTGTTGGTGGTGGTTGTGGTGGTGGTGGTGCTGCTGCTGCTGTTGTTGTTGTTGGTGATGGTGGTGTTTTTTTGTTTGTTTGTTTGTTTGTTGTTGTTGTGTTGTTGTTGTTTTGTTTTTTGCCAAAGACTTGCTCTGTAGATTTATGTTTGTATGTATTAGTGCGTCTGTATGTAAATGACTACTCTGCATATGTTTGCCTGTATGCGTGTTCCATTAGCTAATTTATGCTCTTCCATCCATGACTCAAGATTTTTCGTTTATTTTCTGTATCCACTTATTTTCTTTTACTTTTGAATGTTTAAATTGCCTTGATTAGATCTATGAAAGCCTGATCATTAAACATTCATTAAATGAGGGTCGGTCTGACCTGCCCTGAACAGTCTGCTGACTTTGAATGCTTTGATGCTTTGAAAACTAAAAATGGTATAGCCAGGAAGAGAGGAAAGCAAGCTTCGTTTGTTTTATTTATTTATTATTATTATTGTTAATTGGATAACTGTATCTATAAATTTGTCTCGTCATTTGAGGTTTACGACTTTTAGATTCAATGTGCAGTAATGCCTTAGCAACCAGACAAACCTTTACAGCAGGTCATCGAGAACTTTCTGTTTGATCATAGCTTTTCAGTGCTTGAAATGAAGCAGTGGTCCTGATTTGATTGGATAAAACAAATTTAATGATTTCTTTATAGATGTATTCGACGTTTCATCAATATTACTATCATCGCTCAACAAATTCCTTCTTTATCTGAATGTTGTAAGACCTGTTCCAGATCTTGTTATCGCTGTAGTCGTTTAGATGATTTCTATCAATTCTTGTATAACAATGAATTATTAACTGTAATAGACCACCGGCTCCATTATCCAGTATTTGCGTTTATACGTGTATTCAATAACTGTACATTAATTTTATTCTATTCTACTTCGTGCAATCTGTCAATTTATTCCATAACCTAGAAATGACTGGTTTCATCATCTAGTACCTGTTATCTGATTCTGGCATCACCCTTGTCGTCTGGAACTCTCCCTCTCTGGAATTCTCTCAAATCTACTAGTCTTCGATAATACTGGACCAAAAGAACTAGATCTATAGCTAAACATAAAACCGTGACGTAGTGCGCACGTGACGTACGTCACACACACACACAAGGTCCGACCAAAAACAATTGTGCACAAAATGCTTAGAGTATCTCAGACACGTTCAATGACGCAATATTTCCACGGGCCAGCATGTGTAGGCTCACAACACATACTTGATGCACCCAACGTGCGTCTTCATGATTCGTTACGCTGATAGAGAATGGTTCTCGATAAATGTTAATCTGCATTGTGTGTGTGTGTGTGTGTGTGTGTGTGTGTGTGTGTGTGTGTGTGTGTGTGTGTGTGTGTGCGTGTGTGTGTCTGTCTGTGTGTGTATATGTATGTATGTGTGTGTGAGCATGCTATTATTTTTTATCACCTCTAAATCTGTTCAGATCGAACTTGGCATGGTTACTACTAACTCTCAAATATTGTTCAATCAAGTTGTGTCAGACAAGACGTGACAATCATTGACAGGACAAGTAAGACGGTACATTTTGTTGATATTTTGATCGACTTCGATGAGCCCATAGTTTGTTATCAAAGTAGATGTTGAGAGAGTTTATGTTTCTTTTGAGCAGCATTTTGTCCGTGTCAAGATCGTCAAAAGCCTGACGAGGGCGTAGAACGCCGAAAATTTGCATGAAACGACACAACTCAGCAGTGAAGGGCTTTGGCAAGAGAATTTTCTCTTTATTTCTTATACACAAAGTAGATGTGATTAGTAAACTCTTTTCAGTTGATGAATGAATTTGGCTAGAATGCCCCAAAAAAACAACAAAAAAAACAATAATAATAATAATAATGGTCCTCATCATCGAAAGGCTTGAAAATATCTATTACAGTGACTTAAAAATAAACAGTAAAAATGAAAATAACGCGTTGTAAGAAGTCCAAATTGTATGGCGAGATATCAGAGCCTTCATGTGATGATGTTTCTCTTTCAGAGTACGGATACCGAGATGCAGATAATCCACGTCTGCTAAATGAATGTACAAAATTCAATATTCTCTATCAAGATGTACAAAATTGATCCATTAAACAGTTCTGAGGCAAGATATTAGTATAAGCAATGGAAACGAGATTACTATCACTAACGTGGTTATATGAGATATGATTACAGATGCTTTGTACACACATAAATATACATTTAAGATGACAATAAGATAAATAAAATTATACCTATAAATATTTGTAATCACAGATATAGTGTTTTTAAAAAATGTGATGCTGTGTAAATGCATGATGTCGACCAAAAAATACAGAAAGAGAGAAAGCCAGACAGCAGACAGACAGCGGCAGGCGGACAGATAACCAGACATACAGATAAACAAACATCAGATGAGCAGAGAAATATAAACGTTTAATTATACCCCTGATGGGCGGTAGAAATGTTTATGAACTGAACTGTACGGAAAAAAAGAGGCTATATATATGTAAACTTGTTTTGTCGACAGAACAATGGAAAGTTCTATGGAAACATTGTGGATTTCCAATCTTCTTTGAGGGATAAAGTCGTACAATAGGAGGAAAAAATTCGATATCTTGGGTAACATAATCAACAGAAAAATGAAAGATAGCACTGTTGTTACTGCAGGTCATATGTGTGACCTAAATAAGGAATCTATGACTAGAACGACTGAAAAAATGAAAAGTCTGATGAAAGAACATCAAAAGAAGATAGCCCAACTGGTCAATGAAAATCAGAAAAAGACAACATGTTCCATCAGCCAACTGTGAGACAACAACTAAACTGTCACTGATGACATAACAACCAAGATGGCTGACACACAAACTGACAGCATCAAACAGTGTGTGATAGACACCGTGGCTCAGTCAACGCAAGAAATCACATCTTGCCTGTCAAAAAAAGACAACTAAAGAAATCAAACAGACAAGACAGACTGTTAACAACACGAAACTTGACAAGACAAACTGACAACTGATGTAGTCCAGCAGTGTTCATGTACAATAAACAATGTTGAAGAAACAAGGCAAGGAACTTTCAGACACAATGAGCCATTTTGACCATCAGTGAAATTACTTCCCTTTGCCCAGTACAAGAGGTATAACACAAGCATTGGAAAGAAGGAAAATATGACTGTTTTGCTTCTTATGTGAAATATAATTCACAGAAAATTCAGAAAAAATTCACTATATGGTGAATATGTTTTTTTTTTTTTTCCTACTGTGATAATTTTTTCATAATGTTTTGCATCACATGTTTCAAATAACAAGAGAAAAAAGTGATTTTTTCCTTCCTTGCAATGCTTGTCCTACACCTCTTGTACTTTGGTAAAGGGAAGTAACCTAGCTGGCTGAAAAAATGGCTCATTGAGGAAACAACGAAAAAACGTTCAGAAAAACTGATTACTGATGTAGTCCAGCAGTGTATAATGTATGTAATAGCAAACTTGAGGAAGCAACGAAAGTACTTTCTTACCAACTGACGAGAACAAAACGGGACATGTTTCCTTTCATAGAAAATGAAGGCCAGATAACGAGAGATCTCCAAAAACTAACACCGGGTGAGTCAATGAGAACCAGATATGTTTGCGATTTTTTCGTGGACAACTTTTTAACTCTCATCAAGTCCGGAGAATTTGCTGATTGCTTCCCCTGGCATATTAAGCAAATGACGTCATCAGTCTAGGGGTGGGTGTGGTTTCCCTCAAGTGGGGAGATGAAAGTTCGCCTGAAGAACTTCCGACACCCCCGACAGCTGGGACTAGAGCCAAGATCTGGTGTCAAACTCAAAGTGACAGCCAGTGTCACGGACATCTAAGAGACTCTGACAGACATCCAGATTGGGTCCGTCACGTGGGTTTGGGAGGAGGCGGTGGTGAAAGACAATTAGGTATTTTCAGCAAAATCACATGACCTAGGGAACATGGCTCACATGTGGCTTTGTTTATATGATGTGACAAGTCTGAGAGCTCATCATTCGTCCAGATTTGTCTGCCATGCGCA
>JBCAUA010088795.1:0-10561 GCA_038406235.1 Peronia verruculata
ACACAAACTATGATTTCAGGTGAATTTTAAACAGATATGTTTTGAGGCTAGTCTTAAATTCTTCTACAGACTTTAGGACCCTCAAAGAGATTGGAAGAGAGTTCCAAACGATTGGAGCATACTTGGCGAATGCTCTTTCTCCATCCTTTTTCTATGGATTAGGTGGCATACTTAGTAGCACTTCATAATATATAAGAAGAAATGAAACCATGAAATCGTTTGATACATACATAAGACTTCTATTCATGAAGTAAAGGACAAAATAATTATACGTGTACATCAATTCCAAAAAAACTACACTCTCACTCAAAAGGTGTCCCTCACATAGGGATGTCAATGAAAAATGCTATGAAAGGAAATAATAATAATAGTTACAGGCTCTAAGCACTTTACAATCAAGTATCACCCCAATAGACCCGTAGAAGACACTCATGAATGTTCTCAGCTTCCTGGGAAGCATACAAGGCGCCTGTCTGTTAGGTGCTCAAATCCTTATCAGTCTAACATAATAATATCAATCACTGTCTATAGTCAGGTACCCATTCAAACCTGGGTGCAGTCAGGAAATGTGTGTAAATTACCTTTCCCAAGGACAAAATGTCGGACCTGTCAGGATTGGAACCCAGAACCTCAGATCCGGAGTCTGACGGCCCAACCACTAGACCCCCGACACCGCACTACGCTGTAAAAATACACTACATATGCTGTGAAACTATCAAAAATGGTATGAAAATGCACTTTAAGACTATATATTATAATACACAATAGTCTGGCAAATCTGGATTCTATAAAAACTACAGGACACTGTGAAAGGAAGAAAACCTCAGTTGCATGGCCGAGACAGTTCTCCAGTCTACAGCACAAGGATTGAGAGGAAGGGGACAATAGAAAAAGATATGGATGAACCAAAGAGTGGACAGAAGTCGACTGTGCCATGGTTCCAACTCAGACCTTTCAACTGATACAGATGGAGGGAGTTGGCAAAACAAGTGTCCTCAATCATATTCCGATCTGCAACTTACAGGACCTATGTGTTGTGAATTTACAAAGCTTTGCTTACCCTGGTGATACTGCTAGATGTCCATTTCTGCCCTGATAATTCTGATGCATGTTGAGCATATCTTTGTAATTAGCAGGTGGTCCATCTCGTTGTAAAACAGGTGGGTTTGTGGTATCTGGGTTTTAACAGAAAAACAAAATTTATTCATATTTTCCCAACACATGAGTTAAAGAAACATAAATCGTATATATCAACAAAATCTCATTACATATATTTTTGATTTCAAACACAAATCATATTTAGATATCTGATTCTTCATACAGAGTCTATAAGTAACAGAATGAGAATAAATCATAAATCATAATACAGTGATTGAATGATAAAGGCTCTGTGTCTGCAACAACATAGTGAGGAAAACAACAATCACAAAGGTTTCACCATCAAGCTATATCATGTTATGTTTGGACTCCACATAATTTATTCTTTTTATGTACATGTATCCTAGTAATACAAATAAACTCAATCTTTCTCTGCAACCAGACTCTGTTTTCCCGATGCTGAAGAAATGCTCACTTGAGGTTTAAGTTGTAAATGGTGTCGCTTATCAAAGATTGTGGGCCATAAAAGAAGTTATTTGAAAATTGAAAAATCTGAACAACTTAGAGCACACACACACACAAAAAAAAAAAGGAACAGCAAATCTGCAGATTATTTGTTTACTTCTATTATTTCTGTTTTATGATACTGAAAAATGCTCCCTGGACATTTCACTTGTTAGTGTGCAAGTCTTTCAGAAAGCATGTGAGTCACTAAAAAGAATTGTTAGCTTTGGGTAATGAAAAAAAGTTTTTTTTTGGGGGGGGGGGGGGGGGTTAGTATAATTTATTTCCTTACTTCTATTATGTCTGTTCTAAGATGTTGAACAATATTCACTGGGAGTTTCTGTGGTTAATACCAGTCATATCTAAGGCATGTGGTATGTGGGTGGTAGTAAAATTGGTTGCACTGTGTATAAAAACTAAAACTTAAAAATTATATGATTAAAAAAAGAAATTAGTTAATTTATTTCTTTACTTCTTATACAACACATTAATTTGTTTTTTGTAGTCTGAACAATATTCATACAAAAATTTCAATTGATAATTGCAAGTTATTTCTAGGATATGCAGGTAATATAAAGAATGGTAAGGTTATTTTAAAATTGAAAGTTTGTAAGCATAGTTCATTTCTATACTTCCATTATTTTGTCTTCAAAATGCAGAACAAATATTCACTGGAAATTTCAGTTGCCAGTGTGCAAGTCATTTCTAAGTTATGTCCATTACAAAAAAAAGTTGTTAAGTTGTATAGAAACAAAATGACCTGGGAAAGTTAGGCCATAACAGCAAAAGAAATTTACCTTTATTATTTCTGTTTTTGTGATTTCTACAACATTTACTTGAAATTTCAGTTTGTTACTGCGCAAGGCACTTTTGTGGTATGTAGATTATTAAAGAGAAATTGGTTAGATTGTTTGAAGACTGTGTAAAATTGGGTCAATTTACATCACGAAACAAAAAAGGTGTTAGAGAAGTTTATTGCTTTACCTCTATTGTTTCTGGTGTTCTGTTTCCCGCTAGGTGGTCTCTGCGCTAAACTATTCACTGAACTTTGACCTGCCTGCTGATTGGTGGGTATGCTTGGTAGCTGTATGGCAGGGGGAGGGGCCTGAGAGGCATGAGAAGGGTAGCGAGGATCAAGCACAGTGGTGGAGGTAATGGAACCGGGATTAGGTTGTTGTTGTTGTTGAGGTATGATCTGTGACATGTCAGCACCATTCGTACGATTACCGAAGTTTGGGGTGCTTGCCACACCCCGTGGAGTGGTTACTGCAGCATCAGGGTAGACAACTGGTCTCTGGCTGGAATTGCTGGGCAATAAAGAGTTAAAATAAGGATTATAGCCCAAGCCCGTGTTGTAGTAGGTATGAGGGGAGGCAAGTCCGTTCAACTTTTTGTAGTATATATTGGCTGACACAGTCTCCTGAGGCTGGGGACCCCGGCTTGGGGCTGGACTGTTGCTACGGAATCCCTTGGGGGGCGTGGCACGATGCCGACTGTACATCATTTCTCCAGCTCCCATGTGGCTGTGCGCAGATTCAATTAAACAAAGTCAGCAAAGGCAATAACAACCATAATAAAAATAATGATAATGACTTTTTTTGTTGTTGCTGTTGTTTGTTGGCCTGAGAATGAGCCAAACAGGCTCGAAATTTTTGCATCCAAAATATGTTTGAATTTCCATTGTATTAATTCCTCAAACTGATAGCTTTTCAATTTTTCGCTCTGTTTAGTGAATTATTTATCAGTTGACAGTTTAGGTCTTTTATTTAAAGATTTAAGACACTACACGATAAAATCAAGTGCTAATCAAATTCTGAGCATATGGAATTATTATCACCATGAAGATTATTCATTTCCCTTTCTGTATGTGCCAAAAGTTTTGCTCTGCCTTAAGTAGAAGTTGAGATATTGGCAATTAAAGACGATGGGGGAAACCTGTTGCTGCAGCTGATTTTAGTGAGAAAATGGCAAGTCAGTTTTGTAAGTCCTCATTAATCCTTATGAGGCCATGCTACTAAATTACAAATTTTGGGCTTTTACTCGATCCATTTCAGCAAATTTGACTCAGAAATGTGTTTTTAGATTGATATAGAAGGTTTCTGTAATAAAAAAACAAAAATTGCGTTACAAATTCATTCATTGTTGAAAAACATGTTATTTCTCTCGTCACCCCAGTTTGACGAGTGCCTGGTTTCATCGTGTCATGTCTCATTTAAAAATAATATAAGAATACATTTGATGATGAAGACAACACTAGTTTAAATCTATTTTGAACCATTTAGGGTTAAATTTCTGTCATCCCACTATTTGATCTACTTTGAATTCATTTATTGGATACAAAGTAACCACAAAGAAGAAAGAAGAAGCACAGTTAGAAATAAAAAAGTAAAAACGCAACAAAGTAAAACAAGAATATGCTAAATGAAAAAAAAATACATTCATTATACTTTCCTGCCATCACTAATGCATATATACTTTTTTTTACCAGTGACACACTTGGAATACTAAAGTAATTTGCTAAGGTTTGGGCAAATATATAGTGCCAGATGACATATACTGGTTAAATTCAACTTCTTTCGTAATTTTGTATCCAAATAGTAAGAATAGTGTCTGTGACATCCGCCTGCCTAGCAGGAGCACAACGCTATAACACTGATGGAGTGAATGTAAGCCAAATAAGAACTACTTCATGATAGAGATTTACTTCTAAGACAAATTGCCTTCACTGAAGCAACTTACCTGGGCTGTTGTCTGCTTATGCCTGGCACCACCCAGTTGTTCATTACATTCTACAACAAAAGAAGGAAAAATAACATTTCTAATGAGAAAACACCACAACACAGAGCCGGAGATTTGTATGACATTGCCTATTTACACAATGCATTCTTCAACAAGATAAATCATAAAACTGAATTTTTCACAAGAAAAGACAATGGATTTGCCTCGGATTTTGGATTTGCCTAGTACCACCTAGTTGCATAAAAAATTCTAAAACAAAACAAACCATCAAACAGACATTTTGACGAGGAAAAATTTTATATATATATATATATATATATATATTTTTTTTTTTTTTTTTAAAGATACATTGAGTTAAAAAGAATCTTTTACCAGAAAATATGACAAAACAAACAAAATATCAGGGTTTGTCAAAAGCCACGCAGTCATTTAAAATTCTCCACAATAAAATAAATAATTAACTGTCATTAATTAAAAAAAAAAAAAAACCACCACAGGTCAAATAGAATCTCAGGGATTGCCTGGAACCTCAAAGTTATTTTTAAACATTCCCAAACACAGTAAATCAAATGAACTTTTGGAAAGGGAACATCATGAATCCATATCAGTAAAGTCTCAAGATATCTAATTGTTAAGTCTTTTGATTTATTCATTTTTCATTAATCCCCAAACAAGAATTTCCATAACTGTGTGTGACCCAGGATGATGAATATCCATACTTTTATGTTTACTATTCATATTACATGTATTATATCTATAATCCTGGTGTAGACATCGTGTCCATGCAGTTGTGAAAGGCATATATCTATACCATAACATTTACATGGTCCGTATCATCCATGAAGTAATGGTGAAATGTCCTGCTTACTTCATGGATTCTCATTCCTCTAAATCTAGTGATATGAGACACGACACGATGAAATCAGGCGCTTGTCAAACTGAGCCGACCAGAGAGATCACGTGTTTTTCAATAGTGAACAAATTTTAAGGCATTTTTTTTTCTCCACCAAACCTTTCTATATCAATCTAAAAATGCATTTCAGCGTTCAGTTTACTGAAATATATCGAATTAAAGCCCTAAAATTGCAAGTTGGTGGTGTGGCCTAACAAGGATTTACAAAAGTGATCGGCCATTTTCTCGATAAATTCAGCTGCAGCAAAAGGTCAACCCCATTGTCTTTATTTGCCAATATCTCAAGTTCTCCCTAAGATAGATTAATTATTTTTTCACACACAGAACAGGAAATGAATAATCTTTACAGTGATACCAATATCTCCATATGCTCAAAATTTGACAAGCGCCTGATTTCATCATGTCGCATCTCATATTGCTAATAAGAGAAGCTGGTGGTTTGCCCTTTTTTTTTCTTTTAGTCTCAGTCTTGATTTGAAAAAAAAAAAAAAAAACAGTCTTCCCAACATCTGTCTCTTGGTTCTGTAGCATATGGTCAACATATCTTAATTTTCTTTCATTTATTGTTGATAGAAGTTTTCGTACTGTTCCCAATTTTTTTCAGTATGCTTTCATTTGTTCATTTGTCTATTACACTGATCCTAATCAGCCTTTTAAAAAATGACCCGTCAATGAAAATGTCAGAATGGAGAAGTAGACACTGATAATGAAATGGTATGTTGTCATACTCATAAAATGATTCCCTAAGTTATTTCTGACCATTTTGCAGTTTCATTACGCCATATTATAGCATCGCACACATTTTATTTCAAATGGTGTAAACTCTAATTAACATTCAACTTTGGAAATGATGCATGTAGCCAAAGGCTGACAGTGTCAGCCATGGCCTGAGCTCAGTTTGGCTTAAAAATTACTCACGCGTTAGTCCTATTACTGTGACAATACTATGCCAGCACTACAGTGACACTGGCAGTACTTGCCTGGAATGCATGCTCTTCCCCTGGCTGTTTTGTGCTACCACTCAGGTGTGAATGAGAAGGATTTGAATCATACTTGTGGACTTGACTGTTTCTCTGGCCTGTCATAGGAATGTCATCATTATAAATCTTGCTATACAAGTGTCACTGGACAAACACACATAATCATTTCAGCAGTCAGGACCAGAAGTAATGGCAAAATCACACAACAGTGAAGAATAAATGACATAAAATGAACAAAAAAAGCTATTTCCAAATTTCAGAAAAAGATATCACAAACATAACAACCAAATTCTCATTCTATTTTTTTTTTTTTTTGGGTGCTTTAAAGAAAAAAATAAAAAATGAATCCTGAACATTTTTTTTTTCACATATAACACAGATGCTTTATCTAACTTTTAATTTATAAAGATGATAAGTAGTAGTTTGAACGAGGCAATCAGAAACCATTTTCATACTCTTTTAAAAGAGAAAAGTAATGACATTGAGTCTTATGATATTGTTAATGTCCTTTTTACCTGAGTTGGGTCTCAGAGGACTCGATTTGCTATTCACTTTATAGCCACTATTTTCACCTGGCGGTCGCCTCCTACTGCGATTGTTGCCCATGTCTACAAAAGTACAGGAAATATATCATAATATTAATTTAATATATACATATTATATATATATTACATTGTTGTACTCAAGACCAACACTGGATGCTGCAAGCTCATATCTTTCAAAAGCATGTCAAGAGAGCCAATAAAAATAAATAATGTGCGGGCACTCTACAATCACATGTAATGAAATGGTACTTTTCAAACACATATATAAAGAAACATCTCTGATGAGGTGGCAATATTTCTTGTGACCTGAGGCTGTAATATGCATTGTGTTTTTTCAATTTCACAAGTGTGTTCTGTTCCTGTTCTCCTTTCTTCAGTAAGCACATTAACAGATATTATTAATAACTGCATGTAGATTATTGTTTAAAGAAAATATACAGATACATTTTTTCTTTTTTCCTTTTTCATTTAATTATATATGAAGCACTTCAACTCACTCCAAGCCTCCCACATGGTCCTTGATCTGCATATTAAATGTCAGTGCATAAAAGGGAACAAGAACAACACCGTGGACTTTCCCCCCTGTTATATTTGTTCTATCTTTTCTTACAAAAAAACACCATTAATAAGCCTTTTGCTTTTCTTGTTTCCATTTAGATTTCTCTTGAGACCTTGAAATTTCTGCTGGATAAAAGCAGAAAACCTGTGGAATATTTTCTTTCACTGACTATGTCTTACCTGTTCTGTCATGAAAGAAACCCTCAAAGATGACAAAATTGTTGACCTGTGGGATAGTGGCTCTCAGTTTGTAGTGCTTGGCAAGAAAAGACAGGAACTTAGGAGAGGGACGATCAATAGCTAGGTGATGCGGCAGCATACCTTCATTCTGCATTACAGGAAGGAGACAGACTCTCAACCTTTTTTTTTTTAAATCACCAATCAAAGAACATATCATTCACAGTATATTTTACATTTGATGGAATACATTAATAACTGAAACTTTAAGCCAGTTATTGTTTAACTTGTTCTAGCATGTGGTTTTTACGCTGATATGTTCCTGATATCCTATAAAGCCCTCACCTCTCTCTCTCTTCTCATCAACCAATGCTAGTTTCTATACAATTTTCGCAGACATAAAGATATGTATGGCTAACACTAACAGGCAATATAAATATACATTCTATTACAACAGCTTTTATTGGAACTTAGAGAACAGTCAAAGGTAAATTATCATTAATATAAAAAACACTTACCCTAAGCATGAAATCAAAGAGTTTGCGGCCACAACCCATCCTTTGTCGAGATTCGTGCACATAAAAATCTAAAATACACAATGGTTCTAACTCATGTTGGATTTTGCTGTGGTCATATACAAAAAGTTTCTTGGTGCCCACTTTGAGAATGCCTAGTACTGATCCATGACCTCTGAAACATGAAAAAGATAACAAGAACAGTAAAGCAGTTGCCTGTTTTTTCTTCTTCCACTGAAGAGAAATATGAAAATTTGGCATAGAATAGTACTGGCTTCCTTTTTAGAATTTAAACTTAAGAATCAAAATTAAATCCATCATCACTTCAAACAGTTACTTGAAAATTTTTACAGTCATCTGACAGATAACTCATATTTAGGATGTGAAGATCAAATCAATTAGTCAAATTGTGCGTTTATAAAAGAATAAAGATTACCTGTTGTCACTGCCATCTTTCATAATGTAAAGTCTATGTTCTGCCATTTCCAGTTTCTTTCCTGTTGTGATGGAACCATGTAAACCCTGGGCCTGCCAAAGAGAGAAGATGACAAAACACATAATGTAACTCATTTCATTTCTTAACTTCCCCATGATGAACACTTGTAAAATAGTTGAAACTTCATTAATCATTTGTGATATTCATGCTTTTCAAACAAATATAAAAAGGAAGCAAGAAACACCAGTTTAGTTTAATATTGCTAATGAACTATCAACACTGACACACCAATGCTTCAGATACAGATTGTACAATATCTTTGTAAAAGAAATATATGTACATGTTCATGTTACCTTGGCTGACGCATCTCCCATTTTATCCACAATTTCATACAGCTGTTTTTGTAACTGCTGAAAGCCCTGTCTGAAAAATGAAAATATAGTAAGGTATTTTGAGATACAGCTTTAAATGAGGTTTAGGACTTTTGACTGCTTTGTATAATTATCATTAATAGTAGTCTCTCAGCCTCTCTCCTTCCACAACATCAAAGAAATATTTTCATTCACAAACTTGCATTTAAATTCACTGATGCCACACATAATCACATGTTAGAATATGATCCAAGATATAACTCATGAGCATGAATTCCGAAAACATCTTAATTCCTGATACTGACCCTTACCCTGACACAGCCTCCTAAGCGGTTTAGTGCCATAATTTCTATGGCAAGTTAATTTCTCAATTAAAACTGTTTAGCATACCAAATTACTTCCCACAAAAAGTCGTTAAAATTCTGCTGGAAGATATAAGAAAGTGGCTGATAAGTACTTCTTCAAACAATTCAACCTGCTTCCAAATTCTGACTCAGGAGTAGCCTACATCACATAATCAGTAGATCCTTCAGTCTTTTCCAGCATTGGATTTAAACTCCTCGGTTAGATCTAGATTCTGGTGATCAGTGTTAGGGCACGACAGATACTTATCACATTTCATTGTCATTGTGATAATGGACTATATTGTGTCATCTATTGTCTTATCTCTATTAGATAAACAAAAAGCACTTAGAACTTCTGAATTCACCCATTAATAACTGCAGTAAATATGCTAAGAATTTTTATCAGGCAGATCTAGATCTAGATGTCTACTAAATTCTGAATCTAGACTCCAGATCAATCACTGATTTACCTGTCAACCCCATTCTGTCTGCAAGGTTGCAAGCGGTTGTCTACTTGGATTATTTCCTCTCTGAGCAATTCGTTCACGTTGAAAGAAAAATCCATTTTGATTTCATTTCTGATATACTTCACAAACAAAATAGAGAATGCCTGGCAGGAATCGATAAATCACTGAACAGAACACAGGGCATGCAAAAATTTTGCGACCCGGTCGCCATGTTTACTTCTCTAAGGCAAACATAGTAATACTGCACCAACGAATGATCTTAAGAGTAATTGGACAATTATTTAAAGAAAACAAACTTGCAAAACTTCCTCCGGAACTGGCTTGTTTCATTTCTTTGACAGATGCAATAACACCGATCGCCATGCACAGGAAAAAACCTTTTAGCGGCAAGCAGAAGAAGCAGCAATTAAAAGATAGGAAAGCAAGAAAAAAAGGTGAGATGAACTATATTCATGTGAATAGGGAATCGCTTGGTGTGAGAAACTTTTTGAGATTTTCGAATGACAATGTGAGTGTGTCAGATGCAGTTAGATCTATGTTGAAACCGAAAGTAGACTATATAGAAAGAAAGCACAATGTGACAATAGGACTGTTCAAAAGATGCTCGCGTCATCCAGTATGTGCATCTTGTCAGATTGCACCAATATACACCAAAATTGGTAAATTTCATCTGGACATAGCCACTGGGACTCGGGTGGCGCAAAAC
This sequence comes from Peronia verruculata, assembly GCA_038406235.1. Taxonomy (NCBI): domain Eukaryota; kingdom Metazoa; phylum Mollusca; class Gastropoda; order Systellommatophora; family Onchidiidae; genus Peronia; species Peronia verruculata. The sequence goes on from JBCAUA010088795.1 coordinate 10,354, forward strand.
TCTCAGCGTTTTCTCTCGTTCTCGCGTACTGATACGCTAGCATTATAGAGATCATTAATTTATCTGCCTTGAAATCATGTAAGTCACCTCACATCTCATTATTTTCATTGAACAATACGTTTCAATTTTCGGGCTTTTCATTTTTTGTGGGGGAGGGGGGGGGGGGGGGGGGGGGGGGGGGGGGGGGGGGGGGGGGGGGGGGGGGGGG
>JBCAUA010088806.1:0-10561 GCA_038406235.1 Peronia verruculata
AACCTTGCCCCCCCCCCCCCCCCCCCCCCGTGGTGTCCGATTCCGGACTTCAGGTGGCAAAAAACACATACTCTCTATTTAAGTAGTTTCTCATTCCAGATCCTTACTTATTGCAGCATCTCTCAAGTAATCGGTCTACGTACTTGAAGGCTTCTCATTAGTTTTTCCTTGTGTACAGAATTGTAGAGAATTCCGACGTCAACTTACATACCAGATGCAGGTGCGCTAATTGAAGGACACAAATGCCGTCTTTCAACAAGAATATAACTTTAATACGACAATCTGTACAGAGAAACACAAACTGGTGACTTCTATCAGTCATTCATTCATCCCTCTCTCTTCCCACGATTTTTCTGTACCGTCATCTTCTGCAGCCTTGCTCTCAACCATGGAGGCTCTGACAGGGATAACTAGGCCTTGACAGGGATAGCCAGGCCATGACATGGATAACTAATGTCATATACTAAAACACATATAATATAAATAATTAATATAAGTATATTATGTAATTCATAACATTCTCCCTATTTTGATTGACGTTCCTACTTCAAACTAAACTGGGAGAAATACTGAAAAATGAGCGGTATGCATGCTTATACTTGATCTTTGCCAGACCATATACTTATAGACCGAGTCTTCATGTGCATGATATCAATACATTTATTGAATATCGCTGTAACCATGCTCTTCTCTTTGTCGAAATGAGCAGCTAGCACTCTGATAGTCTCATGAGAATGATTAGGAGTTGATTAATTTTGCTGAGTGAGCAAGGCTTACTTTTGTTCTCTAGAGCTATTTCAAGCTTAAAGAAATCAAATAAAAATGAGACATATTGTTTTGAAAAGCCTGCCAAATCCTTAACATGGCTATCTTTTAACTTATTAAAAGAAAAAAGAGTCATCTTCCATGATTTGATTGAGTTTTTTATGGTCTCTTCCTGGTCAAGAGTTTTAACATCTTTCCCACATCTTTGTCTGTTTGTGTCAATACACTGGCATGGCTTGAAGGTGGTTCCATGGAGCACTGGGATGACTCCCTGCAATGAAAAACAATAATGCGTCTTATTTTTATAGTTTGATAATAAGTTCTCTTCCTTTCTGAACAGACCTTATACACTCCAGGTAATAATACACTCTTCGCCATACTGGAATTCTAGTATTAAGTTTCATTTTTTAGAAGGATTTCTTGGTAAAAGCATTTCCATAAATCAAATTAAGTTGGTTTTAATTTTCAAGAGTATAAATGACATTTATCGAAAGAGTAAACACACAAATTCTGTTGACGATATATAATCAGAAAAGAAGGAAATTATTGGTTTTATCATGTCATGTCTGTAAATCTACTTAAAGAACTGAAATATAAAGTTGCAGGAAAGACATGAAGAAAAATAAATAACGATGTCATGTATATCAGCCAAAGTGAAGTTGATTTATTTCAATATGTCTGGATGTTGACTTGCATGAATGAGCAGCAGTTGTAAATCTACCACAAAGCCATTTCATTCAATCTTGCTTTGTTTTGTGAAATCTATCACTTGAATCAGCAATGAAGAAAATTTTCGGTGTTGATTTCTGATTTATAGCTGAAGTTCAGGTGACTAAATCATAACCTACATGATGTACATTTTCACACATAACTGAAATCACTTTAATAAACCTCACTGTTGCTAGCAGAGTTGTTCCTGCGTAATAAATACCTTGATAAAAAATTTACCTACTTATCAAGTATTTTCTCGCCATGCATAGTTCAGTTCTTTTCCATCTTTAAATTAATATTACTTAAAAGTTGCCAGACATTGGCAGTAAATAAATATAACATTCTGTAAGCAACAACCCATATATAAGGTACTTATTACCTAGGTTCCACTATACCGGTACTTGTACCAATACAAATCATGATATAAAACGTGTTGTCCCGACCATACATAAAGATACAAGGCAGCAGCTTATAAACATGCATATTCTGTCTATTATTGCCTGACTTTGGGTTTTCAAGAAAAGGACAAGATAGTACAAGATATAACAGGGAAGAAGTTTCGAATGCGGGCTAAGCTGACTAAATCGTTTATGTTCAGGATAGCGTTTCCACTATTTTACCTTGGGAGCATCCGTGTACAGAACGCATAATGTCAGAGCCCCCTGTATAATTATGTAACTAAGTGGATCCATAATGATGCTCATACTGGCAACAACATAACCCCACATTTGAAACTCCTCCCATAAACTGGAACGGAATTTGTTTGAGCTTAGTTCAATATCGTGTTAATAATGACAATATTAATTGGTTCAAATGAATTGGTGAGCTCACTTTGGTCACATACCCAGGCACATCACTACTTGTCCTTTGCAGGGGGTGGTTCCCGTGGGGGGTAAAATCAAACTTGGAGGGAGCAGCATCTGGTTTATATCTCTTTGTCTTCAAATATTAGTTGTTTTATGATGTACATGTATTTTGTGCTGTGGAAATAGAAAAACATCAATATCTGTAGGCCTACATATGAAAATGAAAATAACAACAGACTAGATCAGTATCTCAAGACAATAATGTTAATAAGATCATGTCGAAGCGCTATGAGTGTGATATTTCCGCTGATATACAAAGCAAAACACAAAACTTTATATACTCATTTAATCACTTAAACTGTAAATGTGTAAGCAAATAGCACAGCAGTCTAAAGCAAAATCCATATCACATCAAAACAAACCCAACTGGCACTAGACTAGTGGCAGTATCTACAGGCACTGTTAAGGCCAAGGCCGGCAGTGAAAAATCGATGCTCAGGGGAAAAAAAATTGTAGATTTTATGTTCTAGCAATATTTTTATTCTCTGACCTCTTATTGGTAGCACAGAATGCAGGGGAGGTCAGAAGTAGATTTTGAGGACCTAGAATTGCCGTTATTGCACAGTGGGGTTAGTGCATATTTGTTTATTTTTTCTGTCTTTCTTTTTTTTAATTATTTATGGGGGGGGGGGGGCGGGTGTCAAAATGCCCTCATTTCATAAACAAACAACTTTGCATTAGTTAGGAACCCTTCAAATGTAGTATCGATATCAAATCTGACCTCATTCTTTTTAGCCAATGGTAACCTTTCCCTCCTTCAACGTAATTTACATCGCCCAAACAACCATTGATTTTCATAGGGTCGTGAGAAACTTACACATTCTCCCTTAATAGTACTATACTTCCATATATGGAAGTGTAAGGCGTGATCGGTGTGCACGTAGGCGGTGCATTGGCCGGCGAGCGAAGATGGACTGGCTGTACTGGCTCAGTGTGTACAACTAAAGCAGTTGATGGTCGTTTTCACTTTGTATATTCTGCCTTGCTGAATGTTATGCTGTTAGTAAGATGTCTTGATATTGTTAGTGTCAGATAAGCAGACTATGATGCAGGCTATCTGCTATCTGGGAGAACGGAAGAGCCAGAATGGAGAGACAACTAGAAAAACTGGGTGAGAGTCCTAGCTGTGTTCTATCTAGGTGGATTCAGAAGGGAATAATCACGTCAAACAGCATATAGATCTAGATCTAGATCTATTATATGGTGGAAATTTTACAAATTAGCAATAAATACATTCTACAAAATATCAGACACATTATTTATAAATTATGTTGTATGAAAGAATTTTTCTGCACATTTTGGTGGTTTTGTGACTGATTGTTTATGAGAAATCTGGGTTGAGAAGTGGGGGGAGGGGGGGGGACTGGGTTAAATGAGGAACACACTTTCAATACTATAGCATTGAAAGCGTGTTCAAATAAAAAATGTGGAATTTGGCTTTCATTGCCGACCTTGGCCTTAAAATAGGAACTAGATCTACATGTAGAACTAAGATATCGAGATCTAGATCTCTAGATCTAGAATATAGATGCAGATCTAGAGCTAGGCCTACCTACTAGATCTAGATCTAGATCTACAAATGCCTTTGACAAGAATTTTGCTTCACTGTTTTGAAATCGGACCTTTTGGTTAGTGCGTATCTAGTCTATGATCTTCAAATGAAAGTAAATCCTACTATTTCTAATAATCTTACCCGTGAATGGTTGGTACTTGAAATCATCTTCCACGAAATGCTCAGAGCATAAGAAAGAGTTGACAGTCGGTGTGAGTCTCACTCGACGTAGCTTGGACAACCACCTCCACAGTATTTGGGGTCTTTGCAACGGAAAAGCATGCAGTGATATTCCTGTTTTCTCTCTGCCAGTTCTGTCGATGTTGTTACATCCATATGCAGCACAATAACGATCCATTCTATCTTGTTTTTGTCAACGGACGATACTTTTAGTCATAAAAAAAGGACGTGAGCGAATGCCCGCATCACATGATGTTTAGAAGATTCGAACGAGTCCATTGTTTGCCTGTCTGCCTGTTTGGCATCTATCCTTGCATCCATCCATGCATGCATCCATCTATCCATCCCTCATCTCTTCACCAATCATCATCTATCGATCCATACATCCATCTGGAAAAGATACCTGCAAGTGATGCCCACAACGGCCAGTCCATAGTGGGGAAAATTCCAGTGCTTCGACATGCCCAACCTTAAGTTTCTTAAAATTGTCAAAAGCGTGTTCTATGTCATCAGCACTTGTGTTTTTGTCTCTGCAACGACGGGAGAATTCATTGGTTTTTTTTTAAAATTTTTTATTTTCCTTTTGTTTGTGTTTTCTTCTTCTTTTTTCCTTCTTCCTCCTCCTCTTCTTTCTCCTACTTTTTTTTTTTTATTTTGCTGTCCTCTTTGTCTTCTTTTTGTTCCACTTCTCATTTATTTTTTTTTAATCCCCCTCTTTTTCTTGTTCTTCATCTTTCTCTTTGTCCTCTACTCCTCGTATTACCAGGACTACTACCACTACTACTGCACTATTACTACTACAACTATTACCTCTACTACTACAACAGCTGCTGCTACCAATATGATTGGAGACCACCGGGATCCGACGATGTCGGTTGTCCAGTCTTCGTTTGTAGGTTCGGGTTTCCTAGAGGGGGACCGCGGTTTATAAGTAGGATCTCCCACCTGCAGGCAGAAAACGTATCATCACAACAGCTCTGTTGACTTTGATCTTGGTCTTAGGTATGATATTTCTATGATTCATCACGCGGGAACGGAGGCGACCCAGCAACTGACTTGTCTTGCCGATACGTGCAGCTATGTCCTTGTCGAGAAAACCACGAGGAGAGATGGGGTTCGCCAGGTACGGTGTAATGCAGTCGGGGAATGCGAGTGGGACTTAAAGCTGGATGCCCTCTATCTGGATCTCAGGATCTCACTATTGCTACAACAACAACAACAACAACAACTACTACTACTACTCTTACTACTACTGCTACTACTACTACTACTATAACTAGTACTACTAGATCTGCTACTACTACCCTCCGCGCTACTTCCATTACTACTATCACTATGACCACTGTTATGCAACCGTTGTTGTTGTTGCCATTACTACTACTACTACCACCTCTACTGCTCCTCCTCCTACTATTTTCTGTCATGGATCGATGCCGTGATTATCCAACGATGATGACAAGGACACTGATATGGTTTTGGAGGATTCCGCATGTGGCTACGCCACTCTCAGATTATTACCTTTTATAAATATATCAGCTTTGACGACTGTTCACACTGAAAGTCAAAGTTAAATGGCCAGACAAAAATGGCGCGGAATCGATCACGATAAGTCGTTTAAAGTGCATGATTAAATATCACTGTGTCGTATGGGGTCTTCAGCATTATTCGCACAGAACCCAAAGACTTCCTGCATGATTAAAAAAAGTAAAATATTATAAATCACACCGATACTGCCCAGCAACTGACAGTGTATGGCACGCGTGCAGATCTGGATGTCCGTGTTTTGGATGATTAAAATGAACGTTATTCAAACAAGCCGTGTTTGTTATTTGGATGCTATGTGAGAGCAGTGAAAGAACAATAACACAAAGCACCATTCTATCGAGCATGCAATTCAGAACTAATAAACACCTTCGCGAATTTGCGATTCAATCATCATCGTCTTTTTAGAATAACGTTAAGCATAGTATTTTAAAGTGGTTTTTTTTTTCAGGTTTATGTAAGTAGAAACACAGATCTTTAGATGCAACAACTTTGAGTGCAAAATTTTAGATGAGTACATTCTATAGTTTTTGAGTCTATAAGTCTTTGACTGGTTCTGTTGTAGATCTACCGAAAACAAATATAGTCTAGTATGACAGACTTTGTGAGAAACATCTAGACTACATGTATCATGGGATAACCAGCCTCAGAAGATTGAAAAGCTTAGCAAGACCGTAACAGTAACATACAAAGAAAAGCTGACTGGGCTTTTTTTTTTTTTTTTACCAACCCAGGCGATTTCTCAAGCATTAAGAGACAGGACTTCAATTTTGAGTTATTCAGTTAAAGTTGACTGGGCCATGTTCCTCATAAACTTTCTAATTGACAGCTAGAAGTGTCTATGAAAATGCCTAAAACTGTGATGTTCAAAAGTTCGATTCTTCATTCTTAAGTGGATCTTTTGTGATTAACTCTCCTGAATCAGAACAACGGCATAGTTACCTCAGCAAAGTGTACTTTCGGTCTCGCACAGTGGCTGATTCTGCCTTGATGTCCGATCCTGTGGGTCGTGGATTTTTCATGTCTTAAAACTTATTGAAGAAATCCAGAGCATTGGCGGACGCAGCAGTTCACCGTGTCATCGCAAACCACAAAAGACAAAAACTTTGTGGTTTGTCCGACGTTTCGATTCCAGTCAACAAAAACTGATGAAGCGCAGACAAAGCCATATAACGTTATCTGACTACAAGAAGAGAATCCACCGACTTCGTAGGAGATTTTTTAAATATAGCTCTTTGCACACCTCGATGTTAACATTTTGGTGGATTAAATTGAATTACTTAAAGAAAACGTGTCTTGAACGCATAATACTATTAGACGCACAATTCGGATCAAGCAACTTCGCGAATTTGTTATTCAATTATTATCGCATTTTTGGAATAACGTCAAAGATAACAAGCTTTTTTTTTTTTTTTAAGGGTTTAAGTACATAGATACATACATTCATATTCAGCAATGTTGTGTGCCAAATTTCAGATGGATCCATTCAACAGTTTTCGAGTCCATAAGCCTATTGTGGGTTTTCTTGCAGATTGATAATGTAGACGACAGACTGGGTTATACTGAGGAAACACAAACAAAGTAAATTAAACCATCCTCTAGCAGTGCACTAATGTTTTCAAACAAAAATCAACCGCAGGAGACGCAATGGCTCAATGGGTATGGCGTCTGCTCATGGAGCGGCTGGGATCGACTCGAGGGTTCTGCATCGGGCAGGACACGAAGATCGAACCCGCATTTTTTTCACTGACTCAGCGGTTCCCTGGCTTCCTGTGGGTAGGGAAGCCCGTCGTCTAGCCTTCTCGGATAAGGGCGAATAGATTTCGGAGGTGCCGTATGTATCCCGCATATTAAAGAACCCTTGGCAGTTGAAAATCGATGGAAGAGTAGGCCTGAGTGCCGCTGTGCGGACAAAATTTCCAAATTTCAAATTTCTACCCACAAAATTTCTCAGCAAAAATTGACAACTTCTAAAAAGCCGAGATAATCCTATCTCTTAGGATTGAAAGGCTCAAGAAAAACAACAACAACAACAACAAAAATCAACCTCACCTTATCTAAAAAAAAAAAAAAATCAACAGACCTGATTTCTCTACTAACAAAGCAAGATGAACAACAGGACAGACAAACATACTGGCAGTGTCACATGATAAGTTGGTTCACGACTGCCTAAGCTAAAACAATTGTCACTATATGAAAAACGACAACAACAACAACAACAACATGAACGATAACAACTGCAAGAATGGCAACAAAACATATGTAACGAACATAACAACGTTTTTACCCGATTTACAAAAAATATTTTTAGTTTTCACAGAGTTAACCTCGCGTAGTAAAACTATTTGACTTAACCAAGAAGAACCATTTTCTTCTTCCCTATAATCTTAAAAGTCCTATTACATTTGTAATGCATCTTACCAACCCCTGCAGGGGCCCGGGGTTTATAAGTAGGTTCCTTGCTCCTACCTGCAGGAGGTGTAAGCCCGCCATCGGTGGGGTGTGTCCCACGGAGTTGTATCCTCGACATTCCAGGGGAGACATCTCTTCTCTCTCTTCTTGCTCCTGTTTTCTTTCCTCTCTCCTTCTTGGCGTTTGATCTTACCGTGTTTGACACCACATATAGCCATGATTGTGATGATGTATCGTTAAACCCCAACACAAACAGACAAACAAACTATATATCATACGTGGTGTTTATTACATTAAAACAAAATCCTAAATCAAAATGGTAGTATGTTATGGCTTCATTGCACAATGAAACGATAAAAACAGAACTTGACTCACGCCATTCTTGCAAAATTGATCCTGGATGGACTCTTCTAGAAGATTTTAGGAACAGAAACATAAACTAGCTCTTTTTTACTCTCTCTTTCTCTCTCCCTCTCCTTCTTCATTCTCTCTTTCTCTCCCTTTCTTTCTCCGTCTCACTTACTCCTCTTCTAGTCTTTCTCACTGACCACAAATAACAAGGACATATAGATTGATAGATTGCTTCTGGTTATTATGAATAACCTTTTCACTGACGACATGAATAAATGAATAAATAAATAAATAAATAAATAAATGAGTAAGCACTTACTCAAAAATAGGAATAAACAACTGTCCATCTTATACCAGTATCACGTTTGATTTTATCCCACGGATTATCGGAAACTACAATTCGGAATTAAAACTAATAAAACCAAAACATAAAACTTTCTTCTTGAACAAAATGACTTAAAATTAAAATTCAAGACCACTGTCTACCAGAGAATAATTTAATACACTGAAAGGAACAGACAATTATTTGTAAATCTTGATAAGATAAGAAATTGAAAAAAGAAACATGTTACTTTTGCTAGGCAAATTTCCGAACTTCTTGATTCTTCGTAGATTTCAAATCGTTCCATGCAAGATATTTATGTCAGAGATAACGCTTGATGTCAGTCGTAGCGAGTAGGGCGCCATGTGATGACATTTGACCGCTATTCTTGGAGCCATGTCATGACATTTGACCACCGTTCTGGGATGATGAGGGATCTCCATTATTCTCAATTTTAGCCCATAGAAAACCAGGTGATGGCATTTGACCATGGCTCCTAAAGCAAAATGATGACATTTGATCACTGTACTTAGTTGTTGACAAATCTCCAGAGTTCTCAGTTTGAATGTGTTCAACAAACCTCGTGCTGTCTGCTTCTTCAGTATCTGCTTTCATTCTACTGTGCCTGTGAGTGCAGCCTCAAAGATGGAGTCAATGCGGTTGAGGTATATATAGCATTAACCCAATACGAGGACGCCTGTACATAAAAACTGTACATAATTCGGCTAGAATCTACATACCCACGTTGTAATCATCAACTTGAAATGTTCCGGAAGAAGTGTTGTGTGTAAGATGAAATAGAGAGTGTTGCGGATTTTGAATTCTTCCATCGAGTTGTGCAATGAGATGCTATTCGTACAAGTTTTGTCTGCGTGCTTGTGAATATCAATCTATCTTGCATGTATACTATCATTTCATTCGGCTAACATAGAATTTCCCATTGAGAACAGACAAGGTTCATCATATCTTATCGTGTCCTTTTGTATTGCATCTACACATACAGATATGGACAAACTAAAATGAGAAGATCAATAATAGGATGAAGTATCGGTATCGTGTTTTATGAAGAACACATCGTGACCAGGAATTGTGGGTAGTTTCGTATTCACCGGGTCAAGGGTCAAAGCATTGCTGGAAGGGACGTAATTGTGTCGCTTCATAAAGTTCCTGATCTGGGTCAGCTCCTGATGACCTCGATTCAGCCATTCCATCTGGACCAGGCGAACGTCCACCTGTTCAAAGAAGTGGTCGGCGCAGGCCAGGGCGTGGTGCTCGCTGTTCTCAATGTCCATCTTCAGGTAGACTGAGCGTGACTTCAGCAGGGGAATTAGGTCATCCAGGCAGATGGCGGTGACGTTTACTGTCTTTTTACTGACGTCAGGGACACCATCAGAGAGACTGACAGATGCCAAGTTGAGTCTACTACCGCCCATGTTACCCCTGAAAGTTGACATGGAAATGATAAGAAAGGATTCTTAACCTGATGGACAGGGTGTTTTTGCCATTTGTTTCTGAGACCATACGATAGCGACCAAAACGTGAGATCAGATCTTTCAAAGAACTATAAAAATAATTTTACGTGTAAATGTTAACAGGATCCAAGTAAACCTAAGAAGACAAGAAGCAAATTCCACTATAAACCAATAAATAATAATTACAGATATTAACTTTGCGTGTAAAATATAGGCACAGAACAATAAATATGGCTAGATTAACGCCAAATTGCGTTACAGCTGAAAATGCCAAAAACACCTATACCCACAGAACTACATAACTCCTTATCTCATCATCATCATCATCATCATCATCATTTTATAAAATTACAATATAACTGTCAGACCGGTAACTAATAAAATAATT
>JBCAUA010088817.1:0-2500 GCA_038406235.1 Peronia verruculata
ATAGATAGATAGATAGATAGATAGATAGATAGATAGATAGATAGATAGATAGATAGATAGATAGATAGATAGTTAAAGCTATGTCACCAAAGAAAAAATGAAAAACAGTGTTTCGTCACAGAGAGAGAGGGAGAGAGAGAAACAAAAAACTCGGAGGTGAATTATAAATAGAACGATGAGAGAATAAATAAATGCAAGAGATAAAGAGAAGATCAGATAGTTAGTCCAAAAGGAAGGAGGGTGACAGACAGAAAGAAATAGATATGGTAAGCACAACACAACGAGAGATATAGAGAAGAAAGAGAGAAAGAAAGAGAGACAGAAATAAAGGCGAAGGAAAGAAGATATACAGAAAGAATAAAAGAAAGTGAAAGAAAGAAGAGAAGGATTTGAAAGAGAAAGAAAGAAAGACAGAGAGAAAAAGAAAGAAGAAAGAAAGAAAGAAAGAAAGAAAGAAAGAAAGAAAGAAAGAGAAAGGGAAAGAGAAATTTATAGAGAAGGAAAGGAAATAGAAAAAAAGAAAGAAAACAATGAAAAACAGAAAAAAACAGAAAGAAAAAATAAAAGAAAGAAAGACCGAACGACAGAAAGAAGGAAAGAAAGAGAAAGAAAGAAAAGAGAGAGGCACTTCACTAGAGTAGCGCTCTTAAGGCGGACAGACACTTTAACTATCAGCTCTTACCAGGCTTGAGAGAAGCGAGAGTGGTTGATGGCCACATTTGATACGCAACCAGGGGAGAGAAGAAGTGAAATCAGATATGGGTAAAGGAGAGAAGGCTTGTGCTGAGGGTGGAGGCAGGGGGGACGCGGTGGGGGGGGGGGCTGAGACGAGGGACAGACTGAATGATGGAAAGATCCGTTCACGAAAGCAAGGCCAAGAGCTACATGTATCTTTTTTATTGGTAGCATGAGATTGGAATCCGCCATTTGCAAGACAACTTTTTTGTTGTTGTTTTGTTGTATGTGTGTGTGTGTGTGTGTGTGTGTGTGTGTGTGTGTGTGTGTGTGTGTGTGTGTGTGTGTGTGTGTGTGTGTTTGTAAGAAAACAACAACAGCGAAAACAACAACAACAACAACAACAATAACCACAACAACAACAAAAACAGCAACAACAACAACAGGATCTGTTCTAACTTTTAACCTAAATCCATGATTAAAATCACAGATGACCTTTCTCTCCCCACTACTCTTTCCTGATGAGGACCTTCTAAAAAATCTGTATTTGTATTTAAAAATACCTCCGAAAGATTAATATGTATTTTTTTAATCTGATGACCTTGTCGGATTTGGGACTATTTAGGGCAAATTTCATCAAGTCGTCAATATTATCATTTTCACCGCATCCAGATCTAGGTTTCTATTAACCTTAAATCCCCTCCCCCCACCCCCACCAACCCATCTATACTGTAAATCGTATGGTTATACATTAAAATTATATGAGATTTCGATAACCGAATGTGACCTACATTCTTTGATGATAATCGTTATGCGCCGTCTTATACGCGTTTTTAGCCCAGGTATCTTTCCCCGCTCCTCAAACACTTCAACATCCCCATTGAGACCAAAGTCAAACTCATTAGCTCCATCTTTATCCCTACCTTGACCTATCAGTGACCTTGACCTATCAGTGACCTTGACCTATCAGTGCCAGATATCGGCCCTGACGAAAAGTCTGGAACGCAAGATTACTACTGGTGAGATAAGATGCCTCAGGAGATGCCTCAAAGCTGAAATGGTATGGGCATATCTCACGTTCAGCTGGCCTCGCTACAACAGTCCTGCCAAGGCACAGTGAGAGGTGGGAGACGGAGTGGTCGACAAAAAAAAGAGATGGGAAAAACAACGTCACGGAGTGGACAGGCCTAGAATTGGAAAACGTCTTGAGATGGGCAGAGTGCCGGGATGGATGGAGAAGACTGGTTGTGCAGTCTACAGAGGTGTCCCTACGGAGTAATGTCTAAGGGACCAAGGCAAGGTAAGCCAATGCAAGGCGTCAGGAGAGCCGTCAACAAGACCAAACAGGATATGACCAGAAACACCAGAATCAGGGAAAAGGTGAGAACAACACCTGTCCTCAACCACATTCAGAGACAAACAATCAGCTGGTCTGGACATCTGACAGGCACGGTACCCCACCAGCCTGCCAGCAAAGCGTACAACAGAAGAGTATCAGGTCACAAGGCTAGAGGAAGACCAAGGAAGACATGGATCGAGGGTGTGAAAGAAACCCTGAAGACCCACAACGTCCCACCCAGCCAGGGCATCCAGATTGCCAGAGACCGAAAGCTCTTTCTCCACTCGATGCCCTAGACCAGTGGTCCCCAACCTTTTTGGGGCCACGGACCGTTCGACGATAACAATTTTACATCGACCCGGGGGGGGGGGGGGTCGTAGATAGTGCTAAGTGAGTACGTCTGTACGTGTGTCTGTATAATCTTGAAATAAAATGGATTCTGTCACCGTGATTCGCTCGACAAGTGGCATAATAATAAAGGTAAAA
>JBCAUA010088817.1:7500-10561 GCA_038406235.1 Peronia verruculata
GGTTCGTGAGGGCCTCTGTGTGCCCCCATATCATTTTTGAGTGCAAACCAAGAGTGTTTTGGCCTTTACTATGACATATAGTCGACAACTGAGCTATTAGTAGCAGAAAGCAAGGCAAAATTGCGCTATTTATGGGACAGGCAAACTCATTTTAGAACACTTACATTGATAATTTGCACGATCAGCAGTTTTTCTCACTTCATAGAGGTCATCCAGTGTCCATCCCTGGCACTGGAAGTCGTGATATTGCTAGGAGAGGTGATAATCAAGTGCTTTTTGCACCCTTTGCCTAAATATAATAAAATCGAGATGATCTATGGCCTCATATAGCAGCCAGGTGGAGCCAAATCCTGACTGACAATACGCTAGGTCTACCATTGAATAACCATTGGTCAAACATGTTAGAATGAATTTAGCGACTGTTTGATACCACTTTTACACCCAGAAAAGGCAGTACTTTTAAGAGAAAACAAAAGCTCAAAATCGCATATTTTGGGCAAAATCCACATTTCAGGACGTGCCCCCCCCCCAATAAGGATCATTCAGTTTGTATACATTTTCTTTTTAAGAAAACAAATACAACTGGGATGCTTCTTCTGTTTAAGCTTGATGATCAGTTTCCTCATCGCTTTCCCAAAACTACATACTATCACAATGACACTGAGGTTTTCATGAATCAAAGTCTTCTACGAGTCCTTTAGCTGAGAAACTGAACCATCCAATTTCCTAAAGAGACATTCCCACTATCTGGTGTCAGAGAGTTGTTGAGACAAAATTTGTTAATATCATCATGGTTTCCATATTGGAAGAGAGGGCATGAGTGACTCTGACATGACTGTTTCATCTCTCCATTTGCAATGCACACACAATATGTTCTATTTCTGCATAAAAAAGGTAAATACAATAGATTTATCGAACAACTTTTACTCTTCAATGAGAATTTAACATAATAGTGTTGAGAGTGAAAAGAGCACCAGTGTAAACCTCAAACAACTAAAAAAAAAAAAAAAAGAATAATATGGCGATGAAGAATGTCCTAGGAAGTACCGGTACAGGTCAGGAATTCAACTAGGTCGGACAATGTTTCAGCAAGAGCTGTCTGGACTATAATTTGATAGCAAGACCTGATCCCCTATTGCTTTGTAATAGATTTTCATGCACAGCAGATTTTAGTATGAAGGATTCAGCATCTGTTTGCCTTCATTGCTATCCTAAAATGAGATCTCGAGATCTAAAAGAAGCAATTTAAGAATTCTTTTCTTTCAATATTGTTTCATCACTGATTGAAGATAAAGTCTTAAAAGAGTTCTCTTGTTTTCCAGTCTCTGAGTTTGTCATTACAAGAAATTGTTGATTTTGGTCTCTGACACTGTAGTTTCATATTTTGATAGCGTCAATATATATTATTCATATATACTATTAATCTCATTTTTCACATGAAGTGCTTGCTACTTTGCAAAATGGAGGATGAGGAATGTAATTGGAAAAAGAGAAGAATAGGAATGAACAAGACGTCTAAAATAAGGCCCACCAACCATACAGTTCAAGCAGATTGCATTCTTGCTCCCCAAATCAAATCCTTACCTGTCTGATTTTGTTTCTCCCTCATCTGTGTCACTTGGTGATTCTCGTTCATTAGAGCAGGGGATGTTTGAGGAGGCCATGCTCAAGAGTTCTTGTCTCCTTTTAAGTGTTGCAAAATTTAAGTTATCAGTAGCAATCAGGAAAACAGTGCTCTGGTTTCAACTGCAACATTCATCAGTGAAAGTAAATGACTAACCAGTCTTATGATGCAAATATGAACCTCTGCCACCAAATTTTTTCGTAATTGCCATTGATAAAATATTATAGGTCACCTTTTGTTCATAGCAATGGATCTGCATAGATCTATCACAGAGGCAGAGTGCAGGAGTCTGACCTTCAATGATAAGGATATCTCATTACATAGGAGAACTGTGCAAACTAACATCCGTGAACATAGAATCTGTCCACAGGCACTCGAACTCGAATACATTAGTACACATCCTGGATGGCCACAGACGAATTGATTTCTAATCTTACAACCAACGCCTAATCTCAGGGTAGATCTATTGATCAAGGTCTCTTATCGTGAGATGTTTGAGAAAACACCCTATGTTCACTCCCTGTGAGTGGTTAGAATGATCACCTGCACCGGCAGTAAAACCACTCTGCATCATTTCATCACAAGCTTCCTAGATCTAGATCTAGATCTAGTAATTCTACAGTTGTAACTACTGTGTGCCCTACCCAACTTGTGGTGGTGGCTCTGCTGGCACGGGTACAGTTTCGTCTCCAAGTTCTAGATCTAGGCCTAGGCCATGCTAGGTTAAGCTGATCCGAACTCCGGCCTAGATATACATCTGAAACTACATCGTTCTTGTGAACTGACATAATATGCGAAGTTTGCTGTGGCCATAAAGATGATCACAAGGACATCATATCCAGTTTTCTTAGAACTGGTTGCAAGAGCTGTATCGTCTGCTGGCTAAGGCCCCTAGTTTTGTTTACATTCGACGCAAATGGAAGGTAGCTCTTCTGTTAGAAATCCACATTTGGATGAAAGTCACTTTGTGCCACTAAAAATCAAAAGAGCAAAATGTTTATAGAAAGATAAAGAAGCAAAGAAAGAAAGAACATCCCGATTATTATTACTATCTTGTTTTATTTTTTCAAAGTCACTGTGGGCCTTTTCTGTTAGTAAATGGATCCGAATTGCATTTTGTTGTTTTTGTTGCCTGGAAGCCATTACTTTGCTTTATGACAAACTTTCAAAATCAGCTACTGACATTAGGCCTATGTTATTCTTAAAAATATGCCAGTACATGTAGATCTATATGGATACAATGCGGTACAATTCACAATTTTGTTATAGGTCCCATGCTGTCTAAGATAAATAAAACCGTCATCTAGACCAAATCTGATGACGAAGTGTCTAGCCGGACTTAAGTCCAGCTAGCCCTCAAGGCTATTCGGACTTATTGTCATTTCCCCTGTATTATAATGTTTATTTTCACCGTGTGGTCATAGTCAGCTGTGGCCT
>JBCAUA010088828.1:0-24281 GCA_038406235.1 Peronia verruculata
AAGACTTTCTTTTTTATCAGATAGGCTTGCAAATGGGTTGGAGAGGGGTGAGGGCTGTTTTCTTACATGATGTTTTGAGTTGACGAAAAATTTTCCTCTTTTTTGACAATTTTCTGTTATCATCACTGTATGAGGCCAACATAATACTTTACGAAATAACACATAATATAGAGAGCATCAGTGACAAGACAATAATTGTCATGCAACACAATGCTGCAAGACAAAATAAGCTGATGGACCTAGACTAAACACTGGACAACAATGGCAACGATACACAGACGTAATAAAATAAATACAAAAGTGAATTAGTGACAAACCATCAAAAGCCATTGTTTATTTGGTGTATCCAGAAGCAGTACAGAATATATGGGACATGAAATATGAGGCTCATGGTCAAAATCCAAGGTTGTTCAGTTCACACAAGAAGAAATAGTTTGCCACTGATATTTGTGATTCAAAAATATGAAAAAATAATGATGTGGAGCAATATTTGAGCTCACACAATGATATACATCTGATTGAAATCTTGCCTTCATATGAGGAGTGGAAGTGCAAATGGTTGCAAGTCAATTTTTTCCTTTTCTTTTTGTCTTTTTCTTTTTTTTTTCTTCTTTATTATGGGAGGGTTATGCATTTTGTATACATGTATTTGCAAGGCCAGCCTTATGCTGCTGATTACTTTATTGTCCCAGAATAATGGGGAAAAACAGGAATGAAAATAGATCTTTGCTCATAATCTAATATCATCAAGAAACATAATAGAAAACAAGTTTCACAAAACTTGAATCTCATCACTTATTACTGATACTGTTTAAATGTCCACTCCTCATATGTTTTGTCACTAGCATTCATGTAATACTGACAAAAGTTCTGAATATTTAGCTTAGTGAATTCATACAAGTAGGGAATCATCCTACTTGGACTTGGAGGTAGCAAAGCTCACAATATGGGACATGACAGATTATTATTTGCTCCTTTAAAATGTTATCTATCATCAGGTGCAAAAACTATAAGTTTTGATAAACTGCAGACCAAATTTTGTACAAGTACGCTGTTGCGGAACAAGGTGAAATTAATTCTTTGCCCAATTCTTCATGTATTGAGCTTTTTGATGCTGGTGGAAAGAGAGATGGGTGTACATTACTGTGGTAAGAAAGTTATCTTCTCTGTCCAAACTTAACCCCTATAACACTATGGTCAGTAAGATCACATTTTCTCAATGAAACTCTTTTTCTGACATCTGATTCTATTTACCTGAATGGGTGCCAGATTACCCATGGCAGCATGGTGAAACTGGTCATGCAGCAAAGTGGGATATTGATTTCAAAGGCAAATTTAACTATGACTATACTGAGAGGCCTCTCTTCAGGCAAGTAAGTGAAAGAAAAATCATCTATCATTTCAATCTCCATTTAGATCTAGGTCAAAATTTATAATAGATTTTTAAAAAATAATCATCTACTGTATTGATTGGTGTCTTGGCACACGGCTGATTTTATTATGTCAGCGACCAAATGTACAGGGATATTTGATTTTTAAACTGGGAGCTTAAGGTGAAACTCCAACATAAGTTACTATACATTTAGAAGTAAATTGTCTTTCAGAATTATAAGTCATCTCCCTTTCTGCTATTGGTTCATGACTGCTCTCATGAAAATATAAACCACACTCTTATACTCAACAGCTCCAGCTGGATTATGACCTATATTTGGCCTGATGGCAGACTGGCAGTAACAGGATACACATATCATATAAGGACATGTATGAGGAAACTGAGGGTTTTTTTTTTTTCTGGTATTTATAGAATATTTGCAATCTGAGAAATTATCTATGACTAAATCCTGAATTTAACTTTGAAAAAAAAAAAAAAGCAATATTATTTCAAATTACACTAACTGCTTGCAAGTGTAATTAAAGACTGTATTGCAACAGATACTGAATGTATACAAATAAATGGAACGACTACAATCTCCCAAGCATGTTCTGTTACACATAAATCTTAATCATTAGCTAAAAAAAAAAAGAAAAAAAGTGTCTTATCTTTCAATCAACCGGAGGGTGAAAAAAGCATCAAGAAATGGTTGGTGATGACACAAACAAATGAAAAACACCATCTCACATATGAAAATTCCCTCTTTCTCCAGTCAACATAAGGTATACATGTACATGTATATGCATGTCATGTATGTTTATCTTAAACACTGTACACGCCTCCACCATTGTTTTGAGGCTCCTCCAATTCCCTCTAACAGTAATCCACATATTTCAAAAAAGAAAAGAAAAAAGTAACTTCTAGATGCACATAGCCCAGGTCTTGTTGTCATCATGCAGGAAACCATTTCTCATAATAAGAAAATGGCTTAGAAACAAAGGAAATTGTTGATCTGACAAAAGAGTCTTGGCAGAAAATGACTGCTTTTAAAAGTTTACAAAAATGAATTGGCCTTCAACTGTAATATTTCCATGTATATATATATGTATAAATATAAAGATGTTACTACGAAGAAAAATTATTAGATTTAATGTATATAAAATGTAAACTAATTGTTGAAGGAAATGAAACAGGCATTCACGCATGATTTTATTCAGGAGTGACATTCGTTATACATGTAAAAGAAAAGGAAAGAAATATTTTAACAGCAATCCAGGAGAAATTAACCAAAAGACAAACAAACAAGAACGACAATATAGCACAAAAAGTACATGCTAAGTCAAAGTCATATTGTGCTTAATTTAAAAGAAGAATTTTTGGAAGATTACAGGTTGTATGATAAGTTGATTAAATATCGATAAATAGCCATTAAGTTACAAAAATTAAAGGTGAATCTGAAGATGAAACATAAAACATTCCTGAGGACTATACACATGCATGGTCAGACAGCACCATAATCTCACAGCAATTTTTTAAAATCAGTCTTTCATTCTGGGAGATACAAAAAACAAAAGAATTACTTTTCATATGAGATATTAATTAAACATCTGCCCAGAAGTTCTTGTGATGCAAGCATGTTTAAAATAACATCATCACTCTTTTTTTTCAATTCTCTCTCTCTCTTTTTTTCTTTTAGTCAAATCTTAACCTGAATATGGAGAACAAAACAATTATGAATTTGAAATCATTTTAGCTGTCTCCCCAATAACTCTAAAACTTCTATTAGAAAAAAAAAAAAAAAACAGTCTTGGCACAAGATGGTTCCTAAATGGGAGAATGGTCCTCATGTATGACATACCCTCATCTTGAACCCCCTTCAGTCTTGTTAACGATGGGTCCCTTTCTAAAACTATTCCACAATGTTCTTCACTGATACAATTCAAATGGACACAATTCAAATCAATATCAGTTACCATGGGTCTCACTGAATATTTCCCCATGGTTAAGGAGAAAAAAATACTGAAAATATCAGGAAGGAAAGAGTACATAAAGTTAACACAGTAAACTATACAGAGGAGAGGAAATAGATATAAAATAGATATAGTGATCTGTACAGTATAACTGATATTATCTATTGGGCTTCAAAACAAAAGGAAAAACTGCAGTGGACATAACAAATGGAACAGTTTGGCTGTCTTTTTCTAGCAAATGAATGTCATGATTGACTTAACACCAATGGCAACTTGACATCTGAGCCTTCATCTGGCAAAGTATTGAAAATTTACTGTATGTATTTTAACCCTCGGTGGCCCAGTGTGAGATCCACGACATTATATATCAGTATAAACTTCAAATTGTGAGAGGATAAGAAACTGTGGACATACATTTTAAGAGGAAATAATTACAGACGCTTCGCTAGAGAATGATATGCAGTATCTACTGCTAATTTTTCCCCCAGGCTATTGAAATCCGAAACTGATTTGAAATAATGTTACCACAGTATCAGTTTGTTCTAAAAGCTATGGTGAGCTTGAGAAAATTAACAAAACAGCGAATGAAAAAACACTAGGCCTCAAAAAGTGTTGACAGAAAATATGTGTGATGGATTGCTATGACATATCATTCTCTTGTTGAAGAAATCACTATTTATATCTTAAGGAAGTGTATTTTTATGGGTATCAGTCACTACTCTGTGTACTATTTAAAGGGAATTCCAGTGTGCAATATCAGCGATTTTTAGCCATATATGCCCTTGATAATTCTACTGTAAAATAAAAAAAAAATTAAAAAAACATAGAAGAAATGAGGAAAATGTCAGAGTTCACAACCTCTGAAGAGTTCTAGTAGTTGCATGATGGTATTAAGGTTGCATGTTTTCAATATCAAACAGCTTATAAAGGGCAGTATATTCTCCCATAGCTTTTCAAAATAACAACATTGTTACAGTCAGTGACTTTCCAGCATAATATTATAAGCTGACCATTTGCTATGAATATGAATGCTGCAGAGAATACTGTCTTGCTGTCCCTGGGTATAGCAGGATGTAATATCCTGGTTGGAATAGAGATGCTGATGAGATGGCATGAGAATGATGACACAGCTTTGACGCGGATAGCTTAGACAATACACTCACTCTGAATCTCCATGTGGCCAAAAGCCTAGTAGCTGGAATCCTACTGTTAGCAATGGCATCAAAATGGCCTGTCTGTTCAAACAAGATGCAAATGAGTTACTCAATCTATCCTTTTGCATTGTATGACATTGCTGATACACTAATGTGCTGCACAATAATGGTCCAAGCTGCATGAATTTGTTCACAGAGCAGTGTGTTCCACAATGTATACAAACCAGTCTGGTATAGCTACTACATGACAACTTATAATGTTGAACAAATTATGAGCTCAATTCTTTTTTGTCCTATCTCCATTTTGGGCAATTTGGAGATACATATGTCAAGTGAAAAAGGGATGATAAATCTACCATGTACTGTGGTCATTTCACCTTTCACTTGCCCTGACAGGTATATTTTGAAAATCAATTTGTCACATCTCCTATGTACAAAAACAGTTGCTAAACACAACTCATGAATTTTCTCAAAATGTGAAAAATGGAGATAGGGCAACAAAGAACTGATCTCATGAAATGGAGTGCTCAACATCCCCACAAGGTGACTGCCAGATACAAAACAAGTCCATTAACATGAAAAATTCCATCACACCTTCTTTGGCATTCCATGAACAATATAATGTCATTGAGTACATTTCAAAGTTTACACACATTCCAAAGTTTCAAGTAATATTTAACCACTAAGTTCCTTGGTTGCCAGCCATTGCCAGGCACAGTTTTAAAAACAACTGTTCACAATCAGCCACTTTATATAGAAAATCTGTGTCTTGGACTATGAAAATTCTGAGCTTCAGATCACGAACACTGTTAAATCAATAAACAGTAACAAAACAGAAATCTATTATTTTTTCTACCATTGATTTCTACTTCTCTAAGATCTGGTTCAGCAATCTAACTGAAATGGGCCCTTAACATGTCTTTTGGATCAAGCATGTAACTTTCATAATGAATTTGAGACGAGACATGATGAAATCAGACGCTCGTCAAGCTGAGCCAAACAGAGAAATTATGTGTTTTTCAACAGTGAATGAATTTTGAGGCAATTTTTTTTTTCTTCACCAAACCCTTCTATATCAATCTAAAAATGTATTTCAGAGTTCAGCTCACTGAAACAGATCAAGTAAAGGCTCAAAAGTTGTTATTTGGTGGCATGGCCTGACCTGACAAGGATTAATAAGGATTTACAAAAGTGATCAGACATTTTCTCCATAAATTCAGCTACACCAATAGGTCACTCCCATCACCTTTAACTGCCAATATCTCAACTTTTACTTAAGATAGAACAATGATTTTTTTTCACACACAGAAAGGGAAATGAATAATCTTTACAGTGAGACCAGTAACTCCATATGCTCAAAATTTGATAAGAGCCTGATTTCTTCATGTCGCATCTCATTTTATTTCATTTCAGGTACGTTGTAATAGGGATGTATTTTGCTAAGAATAAATTACTGAGATAGATGGAATACATGTCAATTTGGAATAACTAGTGTCTTAAATTTTTCTGGTTTCTTCTGAAATTGGCATAAATACTTAAACAAATGCAAGTTTTAACAGAAAAACAAATTATTTCTTTATTATAAAAAAATTTTTGTGAGTCAAATCTTTACTGAAATAGTTAGCTATATCAACATTTGTTAAATTAAAATATTATATTTTCTTACCCAGTCACCTCAGACTGGGTGGGACAGTGTGAATGCAAGAGGGTGAAATAAGTCTGGTGTCAAATTGTCCATGTTGAGAGTACTGATTAACATAGAGTGAGAAACCAGAAAACTTTACTTTGGTGTACAAATGATTTGACAAACAATTATTTTGTGCCAAACTATATTCATTTTCAGTTCTGACTCCAGTGACCCCATGGGTCAGTAAACTGCAATTCTCACCACAAAGATTCTTTGACACCTGACCTGTTTCATATCGTCGCCCTGGCATATTGAATCAGTTGTGGGACATTAGTGGTTAAGTATGAATTAACAAAAATACATCAAATGGTAAAGAGCTATATTCTACACTTGATCTGGGCATCACAGAAAGCCAAACAGGTATAATTAAAAAAATATCTTTAAATCAGTTTCATGCGTTTTGGTCCATCCTCCTCGTCTTCCTCCATTGCCATTCCATTGTTGACCGAGCCTGATGGGCCGACCAGACGTAGGAGAGGGTTGAGAGATCGGTCCCCAAACAGTGCAGTCAGCAAGGCTACACCATAGCCAGTGGCTCGCTCTCCCTGAAAAAGATAGATAAGAAACTTTATTTATCTTCAAAAGGAAATACCTGCCACAGTTGATGAAACATAACAGTCTTTCACACTCCCATGCACATAAAGCTGAAATATCACATGATGTAAAACATCACATTCAAGAAAAACTGTTGCAACTCGATAAGTGTATCCCTGATGGCTGAAATGAATTTCTTTAGTGTGCCAATCCCTAAGAGATTCACATATTGTTCTACAAAGCATATGTGGATCAGCAAATATGTTGATGCAATGATGATGACAGATGACAGACCAGTAAAAGCACAGTTAAAGCTAATAAACATATAATGTACAAGTGTATACATTAAATAAAAGCAATAAAACTGGAATTGTTGCAATGATATAAAAAATAACATACAAAGGACCTTGAATGTCAGTCCAACTAACTCAAAAGAAATTATTTACATTCTCCATTTCTATGATGATTAGAATGAAAAAAAATATCACAAAGAAAAGGAAATTTGCTAGTTGTTGGGGGGCATGGTAGGACATGACAATTCACTATCTTTCTCCATATGAATGTATACCTTAGAAAAGTACAATAGTCTAGGGTCATGGGTCACATGCATGCATGATATCTAAGAACAATGCATATTGGATGGGCAGTGAGCCTTGGGAAGGGCTTGCTGAGTATGTTGGAGAAATTACATTCGAACACAAAAAATTGAAATACGGAAATATTGAATGCAAAGAAATGCCAAACAATGTCGCTGGCCCCATTTCAATTCCTATGTTTTCTTTGTCTTATTAACACTCACATATTAACACAGATTTCTTGAACAAAATCATCAGTGTTTATCTGATCTCAAAGCTGCAAAATGTCTCATGAGGCTCATATTTGGTTTGTTCTTTTTTTGCAACAGGGTTTGATAATGAGGGAAAGGCTTGAGGGAGAGACAGTGACAGGCAGTGTCTAGCATAGGCCTAAATTTGGGCCTCCTTGAGAAGAATCATTGAGAGGGGGTGATGTGATAATGAGCCAATGGTGCACCAGGCCACACATGGTGTCTGAATTGCTACGAATAACCATAGTCTGCATGATATGACGCGATGCACGCACAGCGATGTGGCGAGGTCGTAGCCCATTGTCTGAAGGACAATGGATGTGTCATGTAGATGAAGGGCTCTAATTTCTAGAATACTCTTAAAATTGGACCATGTTAATGTGGTCATGGTTATATTCCCTCAGCAGTGATTCTATTCCTTTGTGAAAAAGGTCATCACAGAAATCTCAAACACATTTTTCAATCCCTGAGAAATGCAGTTTTCCATACTCAACTATGTATATATGTGAACAGATTTATCAGAAAAACAAAAAACCAACGTTAATAAAAGAAAAGACAAGCACAGCTGGACATGGTAACAACAACATGCATCATCAGAGATGCAATCATGGACAGACAGCCTGGAGAAGATCTTACTGAATAGGCTGGATAAGTTACAAGTCAATAGATATGTCAGAAAATGAACCTTGCAGAGCTGTTCATGGTAAACATAATAACAATCTGCATTATCACTCATGCAGCACAGACAAGGACAGCTAGGGGGAAGAACTTACTGAGTAGGCTGGAGAAGCGATATCTACATGCAGCCATGCCCCCTGGTAGTCCTGGCCAAGATGAGACATGATGAAGAGTCCAGCACATGACACCTGAGCATTACTACGATCCTGGAGAGTGAAACAGTAGAGGTTACTAAAAAGGACCTCGAATGGTTGGGATGAAAAAATCTAATGAGAAATAATTAGATGGCAGTCTAGTCAGTTAGCCACGAAGGTAAAACGACATTCTTCGACAAATAACATGGAGTTTCATCTTTCATTAGAACAGACTTTCTCATGCTATTGTCACGTAATATTTATATAGTGTTGAAAGATCTTCTAATGTCTGATACAACACTCTGACAAAATTGGGGCTGAAAAACCCTTTAAGTTTGTGCAACATGGTGATAAGTATCACAGTGGAGCCAGTCCATATAAATAGCACCATCGCACTAGGAAATAGCAAGTCACCTGGTGTACTGATACAGGGTGTGCACTTTCAAGGTTTAAGTAAGTTAGCTGTAGGTATTTTTGTACATGATGCATTAATATACCATGTTATAGGCCACTTTTATAATTCTAGAGGCAATTTGTACAACACTCAAGGGGTTTAAGGGAAAAAAAAAAATTAGACCTTCAGCAAGGTAATTAGGAAGTGAGGGAGATCAGTCATACCTGCAGTGAAAGAATTCTTCAATACTTGCCCTGATAAAAAAGAGAACAACAAGTGCTTTTGTGAATGCTTCAGTTCATTGACTTTAGCTCACCATTATACTTACTGGACTAATTTGTATGATACTGAAAGCGCTCCTCTTAACAACATTGTCTACTGAGAGGAACAAAATTGGATCTTTAGTATGGAGAATGGAGGGCAAGAGGAGAGAGAGAGGTCTGCCATACTTACAGCAACAGAATTCTTCATGTCAGCAACAGCACTGGAGAACTCGCATGTGTGAAGTTCTGGTGTAAAAGGCACTGGATGAACCAGGTCACCACTAGACCTTCCCACTTTGACACACATATCCTCCAGTTTCTCAACATTGGTCAGAATACTTGCATGATACTTGCCTGTGGAAATAGAGCAATGAAGGAATAAATTCTATGGCCAAATTATTTCTCAAGATTATTAATTTCTTTTACGATGCAATTCCTAGACCTGCAATTCTCATGAAAATCTAAACAGTGGTACAAAAAAAAAAAAAATATGTGTGGAATAAAAAAAAAAAAAAAAAAAACATCTTTGCCAACAGACTCTATATGGAGTTCTGATGATTGTGCTCACTTTTTACAGTCCTTACAATAAAGTAATCACCATGATTTTAACATCAGACAAAGATGTAAGGAGAATACTATGAACTGAGTGATTATTTCTTTATTAAGTCACTAACCATGTTTCCCGCTACATATGCGGAATGGTCTGGTGGTTAATTGAGACATTCCCACACCCTATGCGGGGTCGAATTTATAATATTTTCACACACAAATTTTTTTTTTTTAGCAGTTTTCCTGCTAATGCCCCAGGAACTGTCTTTTATCGAAGAGTCACCATTTGTTTCATTTCATACCGCGTTTGATGGAAATTAGTTGATAACTTTTCGAATTTTTGAAGAACAAGGAAAGTCACTTCAAAGTGAAAGTAGGGAAGGAAAACTGTAGTGATTACAGGTGTTGTACTAAGAAGGGTAAAGGCAAGGCACCAGCTTCTTTCTTGTCTATATCTAGTGCTTCTACATCAAGAAAAACGTCTTCTGCACAGCAGGCAGAGATGTTGAAACTGCCGCTGTCTGACTATTGAACAACTGAGCTAGATCTACATTTTCCAACATTTTCCCCACATTCTCGGGGAACCTGAAATCTGACTCATTTTTACAAAAAATAATTAAAAAATAACTATGTAACATAACCCATTTCTGTTGTCTGTATCAGACTGCTGATTTAGTACTGCCATATGTGTTAAAATGGTTGATGTGGGACCATGAAAAGTGTGTTTACTAATTTTTTAAAATTCCTCTGAAAATGCCAGTCTTCAGTGTATCCAAACTCAAAACAAGCTCATTCTTCAGTGAGTTAATGCCGATAGGGAGTTCTGCATATTACATTTGATTTTTAAACACATTAATTTAAGCCTTGAAAGTCTTTGTTGACTGTACTAACATATTAACATTATTTCTTGACTTGCACACAATGATGCTGAGAAATTTGATGTTACAGAGGAAATCTGATTATCACCTTGGGACTAAATACAAAGATGAATAATCTGAAGCTTTCGGTATTTTAATGCACATGTTGATGACAATTACATTTTAATATATACACAAATATTCCTTGCCAATGATTCTTTGATTTAAAAAAAAAAAAAAAATAGTCTTTGGATTTAATTCATCAGACGACAAGGATTACATTTATGAACTGGGAAAAGAAAAAAAAAAAAAAAAAACATCATAGAGATTGTTACTCTTGACTGACCTGTAGCTATACCCTGAGCGCCAGTGAGGGTTGCCATATCAACAATGATGTCGCTACGTAGATCTTTCACAGCATAGGCCACCTGCAAGAGACAAAGAACCATGAATGTTACCATAAGTGTCCCCCAGAAAATTCATGCCGATACAGTCTTTCATCAACTGGATTTTTTTGTCTCAATACACTAATACAGTAGTCTCTGCCTAAGAACCCAGTTGCCGGGAGACAATAAAAGTGGGCTCTTAGGTGGATGGGTTCTTAGGCGAACTGAAAAGTTACGCAACCCATCTGACCGGAGATTATATGTTAGGTGATCCTCACTGTTAGTTAAAAATATATCTTTACGAATAAGAAGTCTTTTACCTCGTGTGCACATTGTAATTACAGTCGACTACACCTGAGTCGAACCCTTGTGAGTCGACTTTCAGGTGAGTCGATCTTTTTTCGTGGAACGGGTCCCGACGCTTCTTTATTTTATTAAAAATCATACTGATGAATCGACGTCTACTCACCCATATTCACTAATGAGTCGATCTTTTTCTCTTATAAGATCAAAGGAAAACGCAACGCTTGAGTCGATGTAACTAATCTCAGCTCGCACGGTACTTCATCTCAACACATTTTATGCTCCTCCCATCACGTATCAGCAGGACTATAGACTAACTTGAACTGTCAAACTGATTCACTGGACAGGACTAAACCTCCCTCAGACTATGTGATCAGAGGCCGACAGGTTATTGTCTCCTCCTCCTTTTCGCACCTCATCCACGATCTTCCCCGTCTAGCCGCGGATGTTTGGTACTCACACCGCACACCCCCCTCCCCACTGCGAAAGTGTCATGCAAATACGTGGTGTCGGCAAGCTTCTTTGATGTGGGGGAATTCTCCAGGGGCATCGCGGTTCACACGTGGATGTTACCTGGGGAGTCGGCCATTGTTTCTCGCATCGCGGAGAACTTTCTCGCCGGACTAGTGGGTAGCAAGGAGTTGTTATCCCCCCCCCCTTCTCATGATTTGGCCGGTTAGACCTAAACACTTTTTATTAGGCTATTGCAGTCAAAATGTGAACAGTGAGGTGCTGCACCCTCCCCGCCCCGCCCGTAGATCGATTCATCGCATGTAATGTTTATCATCTTGAAAAAGGCCTAGTATTTCCAGAGTTCCATAGCATGATGAGATGGGAGGAGTGTTGGAGGGTGATGAAGCTACCTGCAGTGGCGATCGTATTGAGTTGAAAATGAATGTTCAGGAGGCAGGGTTGGGGACATGACGGCTGATGACAACGAGCGTCTTTAATGTCATGGTTTACATTAAATTTATTAAACTGAACCAAAAGCTAGATCTAGATCCAGGTCGATCTCGTTGAAAATGAATGAAAGAGATCAGATTTGATGCTCGATGAAAGAACGCGTAAGGGGAACTAACCATTATAATACCCGACAATATGTAATTCCAAAGAAGTACATATAATATATATGATATAGTAGTGCCTAGTTTTGTGACATATGGGTGAGTCGAACTACGGATGAGTCGATCCTATTTGTCATCCCCCACCAGCATCGACTCATCCGTCCACTGTATATCTAACAATTTCTGACCTTTCTAAGCATATAATTAAACCAATAATGCTCAGCGTTTAAACATCAAGTGAGTTTCCACACAATGGTATTATTGTTGAATGACAACATGATATTGCTATGCTACCCTTCAGATATTCATACACGCCACGAGTGATTCAAGTGTTTACAGACCAACCAAAATAGCAAAACAACTGACCAGTCAGGAGGCTAAACTTTACACCAACTTATCCATAGAGCCAATCACAAGTGCTGTCCCACGTGTTGTCAAACAAAGAAATATTTACGGGTTGGTCCACAATGTGGCCTGATTATGTAGTCTTACATCAGCCATCACTTCCACTCCTTTGTCTACCTGTTCCCTCCACTTTCGTCCCCAATTTACTGCATTTCTAGTACTGTGCATTTCTCTCAGCTGAACAATATGATGTGAAATTACAACATAAGTACTCACATGACTTGGCCCTACATGGGGCTTTTAAGTGGGCTTATTATTTGGGAACTGATTCTTAGTGGGGTAAATTATAGAGAAAAAATTATGTTTTGCAGCGAGGCATGTTTTTAGGCAGACCCCGTCCTTAAGTGGAGACCACTGTATAGAAAAGCGCCAACATTGTTGTGGCACTAACAAAAAATGTTTTGCCCATTCATGCTGCCACCCTGAGCCATTCCCATTGGCCTGTTTTTGATATAATCAATAATCTATCTAAGGTGATTCACGGAGTGCAACTTCAGGTAACTTTTCCCCACAAAGTAATTCATCTCTTCCCTCACCAGTGATGTTAATTGTATGTGGCAACTAGTGGGTGGAGTTGTGCTCAAGATGAACAGTCTAGTGGATGGAAAAAGTCTGGTCTCTTCATCGAAAGATGGCTTTTGCATGAGTAAACCCCAGAGATGGTTTTTCTTCTAGAACTCATCTTAAAAATGAGTAAATCTCTTAGACTGTATTACTATTATTGTACATTGAAAAAAAAATGAGAAGCTCTCTATTAATGACAGAACAATATACAGATTCATTAATGACGTTTGCAAGTGGGTTTTGAGAGAATATGGTAACGGTAAATAAATAATGCTCCTTCTTGGGTGTATGTTTCATATTATATTTTAAGCAAAATGACTATCCATATTTTTGAAACATGTCTTTTTTAACATATTTTTACATTTGTATCTATATTTGTACCAATTTTCCATGGAGGAGGTGGCCACAAAATGAATTAAACTGCATAAAGAGAGTAAAAGTACATGTCAAGAAATCAGAGATTGTTTCATACCCCATCTCCGAGGACCAGGCGTCCTTCAGCATCTGTATTGTTAATCTCCACCGTACGTCTTGAGTACATGTGCACTATATCATCAGGGCGCTGTGCTAGAGGCCCAACAGCATTGTCTGCCAGGCAGAATACTGCATGAAGTGTTTCAGTGAAACCCTATATGGGAACAGATAATCAGAAGGAAATATAATTTCAGAAAGGAATTAGATACCTTAGATTCAATCATTTGCTAAAAATGTACACAATTTATTCAAAACAAGACGAAACATACAAAACACAGATAACTAGTTTTTCATATCTTCAGCCCCTTTTTTTTTTTTAAATATTAATTTTTGTAGCAATAATGTTAGGAACAAAAGGGATAAATTTTGTTAAACCTTCTGTAGACTTGAGATGTGAAAGCAGTGATAACTTGAACAGGTATCAACATTCAAAATCTTAAATTTATGAGTCATTTAAAGTGGATTTGTATATAGAGCATGGAGATTTTTTCATTTCAGATGGATCTGTATTGTATGTGTGAAGTGCTATCAATGTAAAATAGATCTTTATAATTATAGTAGCTTGGAGTATTTTTCATTTTTAATGGTCTGTGTTGTTAAGCGTGGAGTATTTTTAACTTTAAGTAAAAACTATATTTGAATTTTGTTTTTCTTCTAAGCTTCATGTGGATTTGTATGGTCAAATGTTAAGTGATTTTCATGTCAACTGGTTAAGCATTTTCAAGTATTTGTACTTCAAGTGGATCAATATTGCTGAATGAGTGTTTTTGATTTTAAGTGGATCTACATGGTGAAAATATGAAGTGACTTTTTTTTCCATCATTATTTCAAATGAATCTGACTTGTTCAGTGTGGTGCGATCTACAGGAATTGAGATACTAACTAGCCACTCTAATTCAGTATGTTTTTATGGGAGTGAAAAAATTGTTTAAAGTAAGACAAATGAGTAACTGAGACAGACAATTTATAAATGATGTTGTGAGGGTGACAAACTCAAAATATGGGTGAGGTAACAGGCTTTGGCAATATCATTTAGCTAAAGACAATGCAACCTTCTCTGTTCTTGAAATTGGATTGATGCATTGGGTTATTGGGTTATAGGGGTTTCTATGAGATATCTGCCTATGATCAACATGGTGATCTGGCTGAATGGCATTGCTGCGTTGTAACTTACCAGCTTGACTGCTGTCTTGAAAGCTCCCAGTATTGCGGCAGCTCCTCCACAGTCCCTCTTCATGCCACACATTCCAGTCTAATCAACGCAAACAAAAAAATCATAGATCAATTCATTTTAAATATTTATATAGCAGCATGACCTATAAGTTCTAAATATTTATTAGCAAACAATAATGAGATCACCTCCTATCAAAAAACAAGATCACAGTTTGGCAAATAAGTGAATACAAAATACGTTCATCACAAAGTCCTTCATGCCAATTCATGAAATGCGAGTATGTAAAATACGTCAAGCATGTAACATAAAATACGT
Source organism: Peronia verruculata (assembly GCA_038406235.1). Classification (NCBI taxonomy): domain Eukaryota; kingdom Metazoa; phylum Mollusca; class Gastropoda; order Systellommatophora; family Onchidiidae; genus Peronia; species Peronia verruculata. The sequence goes on from JBCAUA010088828.1 coordinate 15,104, forward strand.
CAAATATGGAGTCTTTCAGACCAATCCACTAACTGCTATTCATAAACATTTCCAGCATGATCAGAATCAAAATCATAGCAATCTAGGATATCTTTGTTCCACTCCCTGTTTCTGTGATCCCCCCCCCCCCTTCTGAAATACAGTGTTTCTTCAAAAGGCATGGTTCTAATGTAACGCAAATATGTTATATACAACATATAATTCACAAAGCCTTTTACATCAATTTAATAATTAGCATTCACTGATTTTTAAAATTTTTTTTTGCCAAGCTATCATAATTGTAAGCACTAAACTATAGAATGCTGATAACTGAGCTAAAGTTGTTCTGAACCATTTCTAATGGGTAAATATTCATCACATTTTTTTTAAAAACCTTTTTCTAAACAAAGCTCTACAGAGATTATTTCCATATTTCATATGTTTTTGATTTCAGAACTTGTTTTGATGTCAGTCACAATATCTAAGTCTACGTGAATGTATGTTATATGAATACTGTGTTGCATTCACAGTGACAACAATTTCCTGTTGAGGACAAATAAAGTTTTACCTTCTCATATTATACTACTTACTCTTTCCAACGTTCAGTCATACATTCCTTACCTTGGTCTTGATACACAGACCACCAGTGTCAAAGACAATGCCTTTGCCTACCCATGTAATGGTTTCAGTGGAGTTGGGGACAATGTGACTGAGCACTGCCATTGCTGGAGGGACCTCTGCTGCCCTGCCCACACCATATATGCCTGTATCACAAAACAAGGTCATAGTTATTGGTGATAAGATTATTTCCATGGTATACTATACTTAAAACAGGGATGTCAATCTGTCTGCATGAAAAAGTAGGAAAAGTTCCTGACATATTGTTTCGCAACATGTAAAACTGAAGTACGTTAATGGTAAATAATATTGTTTGAGGGGCCAACAGAGGCATTTCTGACAGCCAAAAAGTAGGAAATCCTACTAAAGTAGGAATTCTGACATCCCTGTTAAAATGTTATGTTATAACATTGTTCAGCGTGTTCTTATGCTGTGTGACCCTTAACCATCTACAACCAACAACAATCACAAATGTGATACAGCTGAGCTAAATATGACTCAATCTAAGCGACAACTAGAATCTCATCAGTCTCATTTGTTGCCATCACTAGGTGCGGTGTTGGCTGCTGCAGTCAATGAGACCAACAGAATTATATTCCTCCATGGATCTTCACTGTCTTCCTGACTTCATGGATTTTCATGTTGCTGGATTCAGTAACGTTGCTGATGTCAGAAGCTGGTTATTCACAACTGCAATGTTCTCTTTTTGCTCTTACCTTGACTTGAGAGATAGTCTTCATTAGTTTTGTGTCTTGGCTCTTTAGTCTATGGTCTTTTTCTCTCTCTTTTTTTTTTTCTTTTTCTATTTATTAATGAAATCTTGAAAGCTCAAGTAAGAGAGAGGAATGACTACAAACTGAAGACTTGTTGGGAACCAATACTCTGTCCATCCAACTGTCTCACTATAGGAATCTGATATTGAATATTGCTTCAAAGTTATTCTATCATACTCTTTCCAAAACTAACCTAGGTCTCAGAGGGTAAATACGTATCTACATCACATTCAGACATGCAGTCAGTGATCAACAAATGCAAACTAGAAGAGTCCAGCCTAGTACTATTTCATCTGTGTATCCTTGATGTGGAATCTCAAGCCTAAAACTGATGAACACATGTGGCTCAGGCCTTCATCACTCCACATATTTCCATTTGACTATTTCATCTCTCAATTTCAAAAGCTTTTGTTCCCTTGTGAATAGCTTACCTCTGTCCATGCTTGTTTGTGATCCTACTTTCCATTACTGCAAACTGTCAACTTGCCTTTGTTATCCCAATCCCAGAAAAATGATTTTTTTTTTTTTTTTATACCAAATTCCAATTCTATTTTCTAAAATGGCTTGACTTTCCTTGAAAGTATCATCATGCCTGATTTTTATCAGCCATTGTTCCTTGACTTCCTTGGTGCTTAGAAAACAATGCTAGGATAATTCATGGCATATTTATTGAGGCTTAGAAGGAACACATTAAGTTCATCATGTTTTGTTTTTTTTGCAAACCATATGTGTATCACTGAAAAGTACAATAATCTAGGGTCATATGCTTTGTGCATGGATAGTATCATATAATGAGGTGGATTAGTTGTGTCACTATCCATTACATTATGTCTTAAACTTTTTCCAGTGCGACTGATCAAGTCTATACAGCACAGAATATGTTTATGAGAGAAAAATGAGAAATAACAGACATCATTCTTGAAGCTACTAAATGGACATCTGAGTTTACTCTTAAGTCTCACCTCCAAATCCTCTTTCAGCTAGCTCCTCGCCAGATATAACTTTGGGTGTAATACCAAGTTCCCTTCCCACCTCTTCAATTTCCTAAAAAAAAAAAAAAATTTTTTTTAAATAAAGCAAACATTTTGGGTCACATGAAATAACAAAGGCATGTCACTACTAAAATGACAATCACAATTACTAACAATTCTCAAATATAAGAACATATATATGCCTTTGTACCCAAGAAATGTCCATAGTGGGATTTTCATTCATGCACTCTCCAACACAGCCTGCTCATCTGACAGAGAAAGAGAGAGACAAAAAGAGAGAGAGAAAGAGGGATATTTTTGACAAGCATTGACATATCCGTGACAATGTGATGAGGTTTTTAAAACTTTACTAGAAAAATAAAAAGGCCAGCTCTTCAACTTGTATTTTCTGTGAATGAAACTTGTTGGCTTTGCTATGATACCTTCAAAAAAAAGCACACACATACACAGCGGAGCATTTCTGGTTTCAACTATTCAATTTTTGTCTCTGGAAATCAGTATTCCTGCCCTATTGTTGCTGTTCTTACCCTCACAAAGTCATCCACATTCATCTCAGAGCAGGGCATGTCTACTATTTTGGCAGCCAATCGGACTCCATCAGCAGCAGCAGTCAGACACTGCAGCTCCTCAGCAGTCAGAGTGATCTTCTTGTCCTCTTCAAAAACTATAAACTCTACTGTCACCTGGAACATGTAATTATAACTCCAACTGATCCACTGTAAGAGCAAATGTATAGCCACAGTTCTATCTTGCTTGAAAAGTATAGAGTACATGTACCATTTGTGGCCCCAAATGAGCATAGGCCCATGCTTTCTCTTGGTGAACTGGTGGTCATGCAAGAAATATGTGGCCAAATTCTAAAACAATATGATTTAGAATTCAGACAGCAGTGCTTGTTTAGCGAATATACAAGGGATACCTTTTATATTCTTAGACCAATCTATTTCTGCTGGTCCCTTTGACTTCAAATTTGGCAAACGGACCAACAGAGCATTGTTAGTCTGAGTATATAAAATGTATATATCTCAAATAAGATTTCATAGTTCACCTTGGCGAACTGTAGTGTGGATCTATATGGTACCCTGATTTTGTCCATGAGTTTTGAAGTGAAATTTACGAATAAAGACCTCTTCTAAAAGTAATCTATGTAGAGCATGTCTATGTATTGTTATGATTAAAAAAGTCCATCCAGATAGAAAAAAAAAGCATTTAAATTGACCTAGGTCAGAGAAGTTGCTCAGCGAAGTTTCAATGGTTTAAAACTGTGAACAAAAAAAAAAAAAAAATGTATCAAAGCTACAGGGTTCAGCTAAATGAACATGTGATGCTACATTTTGACCCCAAGAGAAGTAACACAGGCTTCTTGGTAACTAGCCACACAGTGGTACATGTACTTTAGTCTAAGTAAAAGATGAAAAATAATATTAAGCTGGCATCGAAATCTCATCCATATGAGATAGGTATATTTCCTTGCTAAAGCCATGAATTTGCCCCGCCTCCCCTCGCTTCTTTTTTTTTCACCCACAGATTTATAATGATAAAATAAAGGAATTCGCAAAAATCAAGACATAAACATACTTTTATGTGAATATTTTATACACTGGAATGAATCTGGTATTAATGGGAATATCCTTTTATCAGGCAAAAAAGATAATTCACATATACCCCATTTACAAATTAACAACAAAACGTGTTTTGCACCTTTCTGTCCCTGCAGAAAACTGCGTTTTAAAATGGCCAAAAATGCATTTGAAACACTAAAAATTGCATGCAAGAATACCCCAAAATTGCAAAAAAAAATTGCAAGTTAATAAGAGAAAAGAATCCCTTGCTGACAACACTTCTCACAGAATTAGCTGTTAAGTAATTTTTATTGTTAAGTCTGATTACAGCTTAAACGGCAATTTCCACTACAAGAGTATCAATTCTTGAAAGCGTCATGAAACATCTGTGATTTGATGTTACATTCCTTTTTCTTTCACAAAAATTCACTTGCCACAAATTTGCTAGTATAAATCTCTTGACATTTTTTTTAAAGCTATAAGAAAGAAAAAAATTAAGGATTCTCTTTTGGCAAAATCTGACTGAAGTTGAAGAAGGAAAAGCTGCTTTCAAATTTTGCATCTGCAGAATTTATCAGAGACATTTCCCTCTGCGCATCAGAGAGACGCTTCCACCTGACAAACCGGCACACTAACACTGGTCCAAACAAATGGACCAAGCCTACAAATTCAAAAACAGTAGTTCTAGACCTAAGCTTAGCCCACGTCTTTCACTTTCATATTGCTGGCTAAAATCCTAACAAAACACAGCTAGATTTTGACTGCCTCTTTTTGCTACTTGTCTGTCTCTCCATTTTCAGCCAAATGTTTTGATTACGTTCTACATCTAGATCTAGATCTATCCAGTAGCCTGAATCTTGCAAAACAGTTGTTCCGCACCACTAGTGTAATTTTCAGTAGGGAACTAACTTCTGTTTCACTGCACTATAAGACTGGTGACTGTTTTTGTTGAAGAATCAATCCATTGTCAAAGATCGCTTAGGGGCATAGTCTTACAGAACAAGTAAATCCACCATGCAATCTAAATCTACCGCTCTCAAGTGTCACATGAACATAAAATATCCGCAACTTGAAAAGGGACATTACTCATGATCACTAGAAGATTGATCGTTTATTCATCATTTGACAGTTTCTGTGTTTTTCTCCTCAATTATACTGGAAAAAGGAAAAAATTTACAAAAAATTGCAGAGAAGTACAAAATCGCAGTCATGGCGCACTAGGGGGGGGAAATCGCGGCCGCAACGCGTTTGAAAGCCTTGAAATTTTCTGGGGAGGACAGACCTCTGATTTCTTTTTTTCTTGGTGTCCTCTTTTGCACTGTAAACATGAAAAGAAGATGATCATATCATCCGACTAAGCCAGAAGTTAGATGTACCTGATAATGACAAGCAGTAGTCTCTGTAACTACCTCTGAAACTTTTTGCAGCACTGCCAGAAACAAGGTAATCATTATAAATACAACTGTCAACAGCACAATTATTTTTAAATAACTGAGGAGCATTGAATAATACAATCTCATTTCTACAAAAGGAAAAGGAATAAGGATTGTCTCACCTCTCTTGAAGAGCTGTGACTCCCTGATTTAGCAGAGAAAAGGGGCAAAGCTCGAGCTACGGCCAGGCCAGATGCATATACATTTTCATGATCACACACAATCTGAAAAAACATTGACAGTTAATTCCATTATATTCATATTGATCTGCTGCATTGGTTAATACTCAGAATTCATGAGAGCAGCATTAATGCGCCCTGTCTTATTTGATCAACGTGGCTTCAAATGACGAAACATGCCATTTTCATTACTTTCTTTTCCATCGTTCCTCAATGATCGTCATATCATAACAAATGAATATTTTGATGTTTGTAGATACTTTCTTGAAAACGTTATTTTCCAGGAAATGTAGAAAATCTGAAGAAGGCTTTGAGCAAGCTACAATTTCAAAGCCACAAAACAGTGGATTAGAAATAAAAGTGTATGACAAAATTACTACCTGCAGACCTTTCAGATGGCTGAATTTTTTTTATCACACAAAGCTGCAAAGCTTTTTAAAAGGTGGTTTGGAAGTTTCCTATTGTTCCTGTTCTCTTACCACAATATATTCCTGCCCCCCTGCAAGACAGGATTTGACAAGCTTGGTCATTGAGTGGCAGCGAGATGGTGTATTGTGACGGCTGCACTTGAGGGGCAAGGCTGCTACTGTTGCACTGTTCAGCCATAGTGAGCACTGGTCAGTGGGGGATGGGTGAAGACTGTTGATGCATGTAGTATAGGTCTATGGAGAAAAAAAAAAAAAAATTCCATCAAATAAGGCTGAGATGATTCAAGAAATATTTATATCCTAATGCTCTTCCATAAATTTTTGACAGTTTTCAAAATCTGAGGACATACAAAAAGCTCCTCACTGATCCATACGATGGTAAACTAATGTTGGTCACAGCAATGTTGAGCCACAAGTGCAGTGAAATACCTGTTTGGTAGTGAAATATATTTTGTGATTATTTTTTGTCAAAAAATAATGTTCCTAAAGATGTAAAACTGTATTTTAAACAGAAAAGAATCATTGACCATTATACAGTGATTTTGATCAAATAAGCTGAATGCTTATTTAGCCACCATGTTATCTTATTGCTTTACCTCGGAATCCACACGTCCTCCAAATTTGCATTGAACATCTTCAAATTGCAGCTTGGCAAGGTGTTTCAGTTGGCCAATGATAAGCACAGCATTATCAAAGGGGTCTGATGGCTCCAAGGTCCCAGAGAAAACTAATGTAGCCATCTATTCCTAGAATTGGAGATTTGAAGAAACAACCATTAATATTTTGAGAATTAAAATTAACCTCTACATGTAAAAGAAAATGCAATCATAGTCATCTTTCTCATCGATTATAGCATCCTCTCTGTCTGCAAAATTCTTGTCATTCTTGTGAAAAATAAACAGTACTAAGTAGAAATGGTTTAAGTTTAAGAAAACTGATTTTTTAAAAATTTCTTCCTCTGCATGTAAGTATAGACAACACTCAAGTTTTTGACCAATTTTTCTTTGCATTTTAGTTCTTTTTAAGGCACAATGAATGAATAGGCACCATAACGCTGGCCTTAAAAGTATAGCAGGGTGAACAATAATTAAAAAAAGACCCCTCCCTCCCTCCAAATCGACTAAGTACTTTATGCATTTCTACTCCTTAACATGACAATTATATGGGCCTATTGTTTCAATCATTTAACTTAAAAATAACAAGCTGCTAAAACAGTGGAATAATGCATGGATGCGGACTGAGTGACAGCAAAAACATTTATTGATAAAATCCTGCAATTTGAGCTAATGGAAATCAGAAATAGCTTGTAATAAAACTTTCTCAAGACACAATATAAGCATTAGTTTAAAAACAAAACAAAAATTCCAATTGGATACTTTGAGTCTGTGAAGAGAAGTGTATGAGGAACAACAAAAATGACAAGCCTATCAGAGGTGGATACTGCCTACATACGCTGGAAAAACAAGATTTGTAGAGGTTCTGAAGAATGTGGTATGATGAGAGATTATGAAAAACTAGTTGGACAAAAAGTGAAGATTATACTTTGCTACTATTTAGTACAGACATGGTGGTCACTGTACACTTGGAGAACCAAACACTGACTGCCCTTTCCTGATCTTGACAGATGTACCTGTTTTGCCAGGGCAAAAATTATCCCCTACTGTTTTATTCAAAACTGGAATATTTTTAACAATGCACTGCATTTCAACCACCTACAGAAACCTGGGTGTATAAGATATCAAATAAATCAAAAGACCATAATCTCCTCTCTGCTGCTGAACTAAAGTACTTTTCCCTTTATAAACCATTTTCTGTTGAGAGAGTCCTAAAAATTGTGTATTTTCCTTTTTACATTCTACAATGATCTGGTAGCTAACAGTCATTAAATTAATTGATGCCCCTAAAGACTTTTTATGAGACTGTTTTAGTTTAGATCTTTATGTGATAAAAAAAAGTCAGTACTAGACATCCAAAAAGAAATAAATCATCTCTGTATGGAGTGTACTGCCATGGTGACTATACAGACAAGCAGTGGATATTTTTTATTACCTCCATGGAATTTGTGTACAGAGTATGCAACTGAGTGTTGTTTAGTTATTACAGAGTTAAAAATCTCCAACTCATCTTGTAGAACATCACTGCAGGAGAAAAAAGGCCAATGACTAAGTGCATCGTAATGAAATCACCTTGAAGGGGAACATTTCTAACTGTGCACACCACAAGGTGAATCAACAGTCTAAAAATGTTCTGAGGACTATTTTTTTCTTATGAATTTATTTAGAAAACACTTCAGAGATGGAGGTGATCATGTTAAGTTTCCATTGGGCAATTGTAATTTTAGTGTCTTAGGCCTGTAAAATGTGGATCATAAGCATTGGCTACTAAGAAGCACCTTTGCTTTAGCCACCTGAAAAATATATATTTTCTAACATTATTTATATTACAGGGAATGGGAGATTAAACGACCTCATTCAGTTTCTATTCTGGGACAGAACAAACCTAAATAAGGACTACGTAATGCAAAATTAAAACGAGGAATAAATTTTGGAAAAATGGAAATGGTAAGTTTTATTGGACATTGTTGCATGCAAACTTACTCGATTCTATATGTAAATAACTTTTTGAAAATTCTGTGCTCATCTATCAAGAAAATTTCTCTGACATTGCTGAAATTAAAGATGGCTAGACATTTTCACACTGCCTATTGAACTAAGAACGAGTACTTCTTGATATGTCACTTGACTTTAGGATTTATCCTGAAATAGAAATTAGAATCTAGATCTAGAGTCAACCTACTGGTGTCTGACCACCACCCCCACTCCCATCACTTTGTCTTGCTCATATGGCAAATATAATTTTTTCGCGCTGACTTGTTATCCCTTTAGAGCATTCATTTTTTAAATTTTTTATGGATGCCCGAGGTCAGTGACCACAGTGGCTCCGATCATTGAGAGACTGATCTTGATCCATCATCAGTGGAGAAATCCACCATCTTATAAAAAGTTGGTAGTTCCAACTTCCGGTTACCGTAACTTACAGTTGTATTTTTGGCATTCTATTTTGGGAAAGGGACATAGAGAAAATGTTTGGTCATCCACATTGTCAACTATCGTAATCAGCAGCACCAAAAAAAAAAAAACAAAAAAAACAACAAAAAAACAACACAAAAAAATGTTCAGTTATCCTCTGAAAACCACTGGTTGGACATCAGCAT
>JBCAUA010088829.1:0-10561 GCA_038406235.1 Peronia verruculata
TATCTATCTATCTATCTATCTATCTATCTATCTATCTATCTATCTATCTATCTATCTATCTATCTATCTCTCTCTTTGCATATGCCAACTTCAGAGCACTGCACCTTGTCGTTTTATAATGTTTGATAATGGAGCTTTTGAAATATGATAGGTTAATATCAAATAACTGCATCAGAACATCAAGGAAAAGTATTTCTCAGCTTCTTGTGAACCATTGATATGGTCCAAATCGTCTCAAACAACTGAACATGACTAGTAGGAGTCGAAAAGAGACCCAACCCGGATCAGGAAATTTGTATTTAAAAAAAAAAATGTTTTCTAGCATGGCTGCTAAACGAAACAAGAAAGGGAGAATCAACAGCTGAAATAACAACCCCCATTTGCGGGGTTGAAAGGCTTATTCAACAAACCGGGAGAATCAACCTCATTTTTTTGGTCTCTTTGTGGAAAGGATGATAACTGAATAGATGGGAGAAAAACTGGAGGAATATATCGAGATAGCCGTAAAGAAAGAGGGCTGAAGGGCAAGACAGGGAGATGGACGATGCCGAATTACCGTGCAAACATGGAGGCAGGGTAGACTGAATGCATTTCTGAAGACAAACTCTTCGACACCGACAATTCCATTAACAAGCAATACCAAAGCTAGAAGACTTGTAACAGGCTTGCAACAGATCGCTACATGACAATAATCATTGACATGTCAAACAAGTGGATAAGGATACATTATGCCAAAGTCTGGAGAGCGTATCACTATGATGATGAATAATTCTTGAGACTCATCTGCTTGAATACAAAATCATAAATATAACAATCAGCCCAAATTCAGGAGGAAAGGATATCCGCATTATCTATCAACCGCAAACTCTTTTAACAGTAACGGATGAGAGAGACCAGAACATTATATTGCCTTGAAGGTAATATAAAGAATTGCTTGACAAGAGTGCTTACTCTTACCTGCATAAACATGCAACATTTGATGTGAGTCAACAGTACCCCCCTCCCCCCTCCCTTTCCTTTCCAAAAATAAATAAACAAACAAACAAACAAATATTAAATAAATGGTTGATTCCTAAAAGGTGTAAATCTACGAAATAGATCTATACGTCAATACGTGAATCGAGATGGTTCTGTGGTGACAGCTCTGCATATGAAAATAAAACATGAGAAAACGACAAATCCATTTACCTCTATAGTTCATGAGCTCTGTGCAAAGTAATTTATTCCTATCTAATTTTCTGCACATGCACGGACTTACGTCACAGGTTTCCTTAGTGGACAGTACTGGAGACCTATCAATATTGTCACAAGGGTATAGATCTAGTATTTCTACCAGGAATTTATGAGGTTTTCATCGAAACGTGGAGCATTTACATGAAGCGTACAGTGCAATTTCAAAGAGTTATTGTCGACAACCCATGATCGTTTTCAGCTTCCTGGGAAATATTCAACGCGGCTGCTTGTTTGAAGCCTTCACAATAATATTCACTAGCTATAATATGCAAATAAGTTGTAGTAAAAGTAGCAGTAGTAGTAGTAGCAGCAGCAGCAGTAATAGTGGTAATAGTAGTAGTAGAAGTAATAGTAGTAGATGTAGTTGTAATTGTAGTAGTAGTAGTGGTGGTAGTAGTAGTAGTAATAGTAGTAGTAGTAGAATAGTAACAGTAGTAGTAATAGTAGCAGTAGTAGTGGTAGTAGTAGTAGTAGTAGTAGTAGTAGTAGTAGTAGTAGTAGTAGTAGTGTAGTAGTTATATACGATGTACATGTTTTTCACTACGACAGTTCAAAGTTCGGCAATATGGTGAAAAGTAATGCTGAGTGCGTCAGTTTACATTCTACATTGAACGCCATGCTGATTTCACAAAGATCAAGTCCTGATACGCACAGACACTGTGGAGCACACATCGATTTCTGCCAACGACCCCCCAGGTCTCCACTTCAGCGCTCATTGTGGTTATTTTTAGGCAAGGTCACTGGGTCCCCGTGATCTCATCTAGCTAGAATCTGTTCTCAGACTGAACAAACTATGTTATTGAGTCGGTCCTTTGTCAAATACCATGTGAACCTGTTTCGTTTGAATATTTAAGAAGGTATTGTATATAATATAGTTTAGTGTAGTTTTCCATATTCTATATTTCAATGTTCGCCTGTGATCAGTTATCGTTGTATTTATCATTCAAGAATTATTAGTCTATTTACTAGCATTTATGATACCTGCTAGTCATCGATTCAGGCAAAGACAGAAGATATGACGTAATAAAATATGATTGTAACTATAATTAATAAGGGCAAAGGTGAATTACAAGCCACTTCATACTTATTATGTCCTATATAAATCTCAAATTTGTGCGATTTGTTAATAAAATATTAACTAAAGATAAAAATCAAACTCGAACTAGATCTGTATTCCTTTCAATGTAGACGAAATCACTAAAATTGTAATGTACATGAAAATGTACTGGCTTCAGTGGAATTCGTAAAAAGAATGTGTTAGATAGTCAAGTACATTTATTTAACCCCTGGGTGAGCAGTACTTCTCTCCATGGCTTGTATGTGCAGCAATCGCTGTTATAGACAACACAGTCAATGATAAGTAGTCTGATGAACTAAGATGAGCAATGTCATGGACAGGCAATCGCTTTCGCTCCTTGTTATGAGTAAGTCTAACTCACTTTGTGCCACTCCATTCTATAATATTCATGATGATATTATTCCTCATAATAACATATATCCACCCTCTAATCCATCCATCCATTCATCCACAGATCCCTCCATCCATTCATTCATCCATCCATCCATCCATCTACCTATCCATCTATTGATTCGATCCATAAATTCATTCACCCATCTAAGCATCCATTCCCGTTCACATATTTATCCATCCATCCATCCTTGCATCTTTCATCTGTCCATCACTCTCTCTTTCTCTCTTCATTTTTCGCTTAACATTTCTTTAGTACGCTCACCGCCAATTTGGTCGACTTGATCCCACGGCTTACGGGCAAGCAATTAGGTGTCCTCACAGGAAATTGTCCATTAGAAATAGAAAAGGTAAAACGACGTTTTGGAACGCACAACCTTTTCTAAAAAGGCCTGTCGTCATGGAGCGAAAGAAATGGAACGACGGATTCCCTAAATGACCCAGGCTTAGATCGAAGCCTCTGTATTCTGTATGCTGTGTGCTCCCTCTTCTTCTCAGGCCAAGCTTGAGAGTCATCAAAAATGTACGACAGAGATAAAGGTCGATACATACGGTATGCCTTGTCTTGCTGTACGCGGCTTTCTTCCCTATCTGTTGTCCTATAATATAGAGTTCCAACTATTGGCACCTCTTCCATTCATGCAGGTCAGTTATATGAAACACAGATACATGTATGTAACAGGAAAAGAAACTACAAAACCATCAATCCACTTTTATTGGCCATGTCATGACATGAAAAATAACGAGGATTACCTTGTCCCCGTGATGGTACTGGAAGGAAGAGGATTTGAGGAAGACAGAAGGATATGATTATGGGCAAACAGAAAATGATGGCCTAAAGGAAAGAAAACTTGAGCAAAACAGTAACAGCAGCGACGGATCGGGACATATTATGTGTGAGGGAGGGGTTGAAAAGGAGGAGGGGGAGAGACGGGGAGGGAAAAGGTGGGGAGGGGGTGGAGAGAGGATGCTCCCCAGCTGCATGTAGTGAAACACATGATGATAATGATGATGATGAAAATATTGCCTCGACGAAGAGCCACGAGGGCTCGGAAATTTGGCTAGCGATATTAGTTTATTTTATTAACTCAATTCAAAAGTCTTCTTACTGCTTTTCCACTTTTTTGATGTATTTGATTAGTTGCCGGTGGACAGTCATCTTAATTTTAAGACATTTTTTCTAAAATGACGATGATGATTACGATGGTGATGGTGTAAGCTAAACTAAGTTTGATATGAAAAAAGTTCATAGACACAGTCTTTGTCGATATTTCTCCTCAGTTAACTTCAGGTTTGAGGTTTGGAAACCTGAAACTTTTACATACATCATCATTCATTAAAACTATATCTATATCTATATCTATCTATATCTATATCTATATATATATATATATATATATTTTTTTTTTTACCTTTTTTTTCTGATGGGACAACTGATCAGACAACAGCGGTCGCTTCCGTACTGTTTTGTAAACGTGTGGTTACCCAGAGGGAGGGGGTATGCATTTGAAATCCGAATTCCTTTAGAGTTACCGCCCCTTACTTCCGGTTCGTGAATGTAAAATTCCGTGTATTCCTTGAATGTCCTTTTATTTATGTTTTGTTTTTGTTTTTTCTCTTTCATAGCTCTTCCCCCTGCCCCCACCCGTCCAAACCCCTCATTTTTCACTAACACATACTATAATACAAGCATGAAAGAGTAGATGGGATGGCATATGAAATAGTAACAACATATACAACAACAGGCTGTGATTTGCAAATTGATACACTATTTAGAGCGACTGAAGCCTCTAGAATGAAAAGTACCTAAGTGACACCATACAGGTCTTGAGTCAAGGTGAAGAAAGCTGTAATATATATATAAAAGAAAGGACGAAATAAACAAATCTATATGTAAAGTGTCAAAATTAAAGGTACAAGATCGAAAAGACAAACAAAACAAACAAACAAAAAATCATTTTTCGAAATAAATTCTCTTAAAACGGACTTGATTCCCTTTCATTCTAAGCTCTTTAATAGTAATTTTCAAAGAAAAAAAAAGGCATAACCTTAAAGATTGAATCATAATATTCAAAAGCGAATACCTTCATTGCAACACGATGTGGACACTAGGCAATGTTCCGCCACGCGTGTTCATGCATCAAGCGATGATAATTTGTTTAACACTGTGTAGCCGTAGAGCTGCATTTGCCCCCAGAACTCCCCACTGAACCCAGGCCTGGGGTTCCTTTTTCTCTCCCCCAGGATTCCTTTCACAAAGAAAAACTTCTCCATCTATTGGATATTTCTATGTTGTACAATAAATCTTGAGCCCCAGACAATGTAATCACGCCATAAATGGAGCGGCCATTACGGTCTCAGATAAAACTTCCACGGAGCTAATCATTCCGGAGTGGCGTCCCATATTTAACTCAGACAACTTCGTCCCCTGCTTTACTACAGCTATAGCTTTCATTGAACAAAGTTGTTCATTTATTTATGCATTTATGTATTTATGTACTTATGTATTTATGCATTTATGTATTTATTTATTTATTATTTATTTATTTATGTATTTATTTATTATGTATTTATTTGTTTGTTTTATCTATTTGTTTATTTGTTTGAAAATTTTAATCAATGCACCACATTCACTGTTTTCAATATCTTCCCAGGATCCAGATTTACTTAAAAAACAAACAAACAAAAAACAAACGACTATGCCTTTTATACAGCGGAAAGTATCATTTCAAAATGTGCGATTGTGCCATAATGGTGACAGATGTGTGTTTAAAAATTGGACGAGGCTGTTGCTACCAGGGTGTGAACATGGACCCAATAGTCTACTGCGACCAGGTGGTCTTAATTTTGTAACTGAAATGCTCCAAGGTACACCGATAAACATTATATCTCACACTTATCCTGGCCCTGACTCTAAATCTAAGCCTAACCCTAACTCTAACCCTGACCCTAAATTTAACCCGAACACTTAATCTAACCCTGACCTTAAATCCACTTGGCCCATTGTGGAACTTCTACCTTCTATAATCTAGATCTAGAATCTGCAAGTTCTAATTCTATGTCCCGAATAAATCAAATGATGCAGTTTCACTGGTCAGAAAGGAAAACTTGGTCGCAATAGATCGCTGAGTCTGTTTTGACCATCTGGTCGCAATAATCACTGCATTAAAAATTATGGAAACGACTGTGTCAGAGAGAAGGGATTGTATAATTTCTATAAACCTCCATTTCCTGAGACTGTTGAAATTTTAGATAAACCGACAAAAGACAGAGCAAACAAAATGGATTTGGCACAGAATTCTCCTCACTCATGATGACTAAACGACAACAACAGCAACAAAAACAACAACAGCAACAACAACAACAATACAAATGCAGTGTCATCACAGAATGCTGATGGAAGGAAAATGCTTCAAACAAATGCTACTTAAACTGTTCTAATGTCGTCATCATTTGTTTATGGAATTTCCGTCGGAGCATTATAGACATGACACCACGAGCAGTTTGTTCATAATATAATTTTAACAATTAACAGCCATAATTTTGCGTGTTATATCACAGTCTCCTGCAGTGTCCACCACACAAAAAAATAATAAATTGAAAGGGCAATTTGTTTCATTGTCGTCAGTATATTCTGTTATCCGAATGTATGCATGTCATTTATTTCAAATATGAGATAATGCATTATACTGAGGAGATATAGGCCCTCGACAATCAACCACGATGCGGATATTAAGGAAAGCACATTTATAAAGTTCATCTCGGGAATATGAAGAGAACAGAACAAAATATTTATTATCTTTGCATATCTCTGTGGAGTTCTTATGAGTGATCGATGCACGGATGCCCATCCATTTGCCATGAGGCTATATTTACCTCCTCCTCACCCCCTTCACAGTGTTGGTCTGTTTATGAGAAAATGTGAGCATTCAACACTTTACCCTTTGTTTTACTGGACGTTTAGAGCCTTCGGCAAAGATCGGTAGCAAAGGACAAAATCTATATGTCTGCGCACAGAATGCTCTAATATTTTAGACAAAGTTTATACATATGTAGAAAATCAAGCGTAGCATTGATGAAATGTAGGGGGAAAATGTATCATATTTTCGTTCTTTGTTTCTTTGTTTTTTTGCGTTTATGAGATTAGATTACTGCCCTTTGACCCCTCCCTCCCCTATTGTTATAAGTTCACTTTTGTGACTCTCAGGCTGAAAAGAAAACTGTATGGCCGGTGTACTGTATGGTCGACTTGTTTCTTTTTTACAAGTTGAGAGGAAGAGAGAGAGAGAGAGAGATAGTTCATACTGACAGATTATTAGTCAGACTTTTGACATCTCCTTTATCACAACAATCTAGCCCCATAACAACATAACACTTACATCCATTCTGTCAATGTTCAATGGGGAAAACACAGAGAAGACCGGGACACCCTCAACTCGAACCTGATGACGACCAACACAGATGGCCTCTATAGGTAAAAAGAACAAGTCCGATAGTCAGTCCTAGCACAGGAGAGATATCGATCGCACTGGGTTTCGCAAGGTATGAGCATCTCATTACTTCTTGAGTATCTTATTACCAGCAAAGAGACTGCCAACAATATATTACCTTGTTCAAATGAGAGCTCCCGTGACTCCGATCCGGAGAATAGATACCACCGTCTAGTTTTGATAGAGCAAAATCACTACCCCACATTGATATCATAATGTTGAAGCAAGCTGAAATCAGGTGTCTTGGTGGCTAAATGACTTTGTATCTGACTGTCACTACAGCCTAGATTATTTTACATTCTGCAGTGAGTGCAAAATGGCAGAGAATTCTGGTATGCTGGGAGGTGCAAAAATTATGTGAAAGAGAATACATGCATGTTATATATAGATTTTGGTAAAATGTCACATAGATCTAGTTATTTCCATTGCACCAAGAGTCTGGCTGGCCCTGGTAGCAGTGCCAACATTTTATCACTAAAATTTTAGTTTTATTTCCTTGGCTTTGCATTTTGATCACAGTAAACCCTTCATTTGCCACATACCTTAAAGAGCTCATCTTTGCCAGATCTCAGATGTTCTTTCCATTTCTCGCCTAATTGTATAACGTTCTGATGGCTGACCCTTATTTCTGGATCCTCAGATCAATACAATTGGCACGATAAGCATTGGCTCATTTATAACTGCCAAAAAGATGCAAAATTAATCGACTAGTGTAGAATCGCTTTTGCAAATAATACAATGTAATTGATTGACAATACGTATCTTAATTTGAATTCCATTGTGGTAAAATATTTTTTAATTTAAATATTTTGCAAGCACATTTTTTTTTTTAATCGACATCAGAAAAAAAGATGAAACAGAAAACAAAATAGAGAGGGCAAACACAACTTAACAACAACATAATAAATAACAATGACTACCAAGAAACAGTTGATTGCACACTCGCACTCTGGTTTACAAGTGTCAAATTTTAATATGGACTCACCTATAATAAATCTCAAGAAAGTAAATCACGGCATCTGAAATGCGATGCTTCATGAAGACTTTAAACATTAACTGAGGAGATCATATACGGAATGCAGAAGTATGTGAAAGAAAAATCGGAGTGAAGCAGGTTCTTGGCTTCAAAGCGCATCAAATAATTAATTGATTCTGACGTCGCGAAAACAGGCGGAGTGGAGAGCCTTCAATATCAAGACGTCAGGCTTCAGGAGGTGGTGGGCGGCCAAGGGAAAAGATCGTTGGACGGCTGGTACTGAGGGAAAAACCTGTTGCCTGTCAGCGAAGCCAGACAGTTGGCTCAAGAGAGACAACTCCATCTCCCTGGCCTTTTCGCAGCATAGAAGGAAGGACAACACAAATAAACCGGACGTGGTCAGCTGGATGTTTGTTCTATTTATGTGTGTGTTCACATCGAAATGTGCACATAAACCATATGGTTTTCTGTGCACATGGAAATGTCATTTTTGGCCTGTTGATAATGTATGTGTGTGCATATGTGTTTACAAATGCGTGCATGAATGCGTAGTTAATACGCGCATGTCAGAAAGAGATCACAGGTTCTACTTTGGAGGTAACGTGAGGAAAGAGTAGCACTTTGCGAACTATGGCATAGGAAATTGGCGTACCACGATAATATGGCTTTCGTAAGTCAGAAAAGGCGACACCAGACAGATGGGACGGCCGAGAGGTAGACGTTTGCGCAGCTCACTAAATAACTTTGAGGTATTTATTTTATTTCATTTTATTTATGTTTTTCATTTTATTCACTTTTTCACATTGAATTTTATATTTTAAAACAAAATCAACATTATCAGTAAATGGACTGTTCCGATGTAAACAAAAAGTCTACAAAAAAAAAATGTCTGTTGACAACTGACACACATATCACGGCTTGGTTTGATCGCCCATCTCATGAATAATCAAATAGTATCGGTCCCGCCTGAGAGAAGCGAATTACGTGAGGAGATCGTGGTGAAGGAGGTGAGAGGCTGGAGAGCAAGAATTCTGCACACGTCTCCAGACTTATCAAGGAAAAAAAAAAGAAGTAAAACAAAGAAAAATTACTGCGAGGAGACAACAACTTAATCAAGCCAGCAATATTAGAGGTCGGGACGCCAAATATAATAGATGATCCCAAGTGGGCACAGCGACAGTCTCGTCTGTTCCAAAACCTCAGCGGAATTCAGCTTACCGATTTTGTAATATCGCCAGTTCATGAAGTCTTGAGGGGCAGCTAGTGTGTGTGTGTGTGTGGGAGGGGGGGGGGGTTTCTTGCGATCGTGTAAATTTATGAGAACTGCATTGAATGTTTGTTTTGTGCGTAAGTCTGTGAGCACTTTGGCTTCTGGAATTTCCTTCAAAAAGATACGTTTTAGTCTATTAGGACCTTTCAGCCGTCGGCGGACAGCTATGACACTAGTACGTGAACTCAGTTCTTTGTTCTTCTATCTCCACTTTTTATTAATTTGGAGAAAGATATGTCATTTGAAGGAGGGATAGTAAATCTAACATATACTGTAATTATTTCACCGATCACTTGCCCAAACAGGGAGATTTTGAAAAAAATCATTTTGTCCTATCCCCTGTGTGCAAAAACAGTCGCTAAACATAAAACATAACTTTTCTCAAAATGTGAAAAATAGAGATAGGGCAATAGGGAATTGAGCTCACGAGTAGAGCTATAAAGAAAAAGAAAGAACGATAGAAAGAAAAAAAGAAAGAAAGGAAAGAAAGAAAAAAAAAGAAAGAAAGAAAAAGAAAAGAAAAACTAAAGAAATTGAAGATCTTTGAATGAAAAGTATTCAATTTTTTTGGAAGGAATCCATCCGAAAAAAGAGTTTATGTTATTGTTGTCATTGTTTCTGACGCCGTATGCCATCCTTGTTACTTGACCTTTGATCTCTGCTGATGTTTGGATTGTGCAAATTCAATTACATTTGACTGTTAATGTCTTTGCTGATGTTTTAATTTAGGGTTTTCTGGGCCTGGCTCTAAACGTATGAAATCTGACTAAGTATTTAAGAACTGACTTTCTGTTCTAGGAGTTTCCGCATTCTATTTAACCGACGAGCGTTGCATTCTTAATCTACTCTCTGTGTCACCACGACATTGTTTTATTAATGTCTCAATTATGATATGACAAAGCAGCGATAACCACCAGCATGAGATTGAAAAGTGTAAAGAGAAAGTAGCGCAATTTATGAAATAATCTAGTTTGTTTTAAGCGATTACCTGTTCAAGCTTGGAAGTTTTAGGCATTAAATTCGTTAGGCAAGCTTGGGTATAGCAGAAAGCGGAGCAGGTTGACATTGTAAATCCAGTGTGATCAGCCAACCGAACGATCAATGAAGTGATATGCATCAATAAA
>JBCAUA010088840.1:0-10560 GCA_038406235.1 Peronia verruculata
ACTTAGGAATGAAAACTCCTGGCTGGATTCTTGACATCATAGGCTGTGCACCCAAACACAACGCATGTCTTCACCATTGTTATCATGCAAACAAACACAGATTTGCCCCCATTTCGACAGGGATCAGTGAGTTCAATTGTGCGTGGTCACGTGACCCGAGTGCAGCCTCCAGTTCATCTAAGCTCCTTGCCGGAAACAGATACCCTGTGTTTGCGCACTAATTCTGTATGAAAAAAAAAACAAATCAGTGCAAATTGAGCTCCTTGGATCTGACACCCACTTTGCATAAAGCACGCACTCTTGTTGAGCATCACTTCAAACGTCAGGCAACAAACATGAAGAGGGAGACGTTTTATTATCATTATTATTGTTATTATTATTATTATTATTAATTGTTATTATTATTATGGCAACCTTTTCTGCGATGTGATATCTTATCAGAAGATATGCATGAAAGTAAATTCATCTCAATCTTCATACTGACTGTTTGCCCGTCTCTGCAGACACACTGTGGCTACACATACGTACAGCTGGCTACTGGACCAAATCTCTGCACGACTACTTTGTCAAGTACGTCTCTGATGACGCCGAAGCAGGAGCTGCAGGCACAGGTAGGAAGGCAATATGTGGCGAATGGTTTGGCGGCCATTTTGTTGGTCTTAGCTCTGTAGGTGAACCAATGTAGCAGACATTATTCTGGTATTATAGAAGTCTCGTCAGTTTTTGTCTTGTTATGGTTTATTGCTGTTAATGTTATATTTAACGTGTTGACATCATTGATGGTATTATTTCACAGTCGTTATCATTGGTGTGGTCTTTTCTTGTAGTTCTTGTTGTTGTTTGCGTCATTATCTGTAATATTGTCGATGAAGTTGATTATTATATTATCATCAGTCTGAGACTTTCTTGTGGTTATTGATCTGGTTCTTTTCCCTGGTCTTGCTATTGTTTTTGGGATTTGTTATATGAGCTGGCGATGCTAATATTTCGTATCGTCATCGATGATGGTGTTTTTGTGAATGTTCAAGTGATGTTTTTATTGTTGGCGCTGTTTTCTTTTAAATATTGTTATCGTTTTCCCGATGTTATTAAAGCTGTTGTCGGTATATTTCGTTGTTAACAAGCTGTTATTTCGGCTGTTTGTGTCCATGTTAATAGTGTTATATGTCTCCAGTGCCGTCATTATTGTTGTGATTTGACTACTAATGCCATATGAAATGCGACATTATGAAATCAGGCTCTCGTCAGATTTTGAGTGTATGGAGTTGTGGATATGACTGTAAAGATGATTCATTTCCCCATCAATATATAAAAAAAAATCATTGCTCTATCTTAAGTAGAAGTTGAGATATTGGCAATTAAAGACAATGGGGGTGACCTGTTGCCGCAGTTGAATTTATTGAGAAAATGGCTACTCAGTTTTTATAAATCCTTATTTATCCTTATTAGGCCATGACAAAAAATTATAATTTTTGGGCTTTTACTCAGTCTATCTCAGTAACCTGAATTCTGAAATGCATTTTTACATTGATATAGAAGGATTTGTTGAAGAAAACATAATACTTCCAAAATTCACTCACTGTTGAAAAACACGTGATTTCTCCGTTCAGCTCAGTTTGACGAGCGCCTGATTTCATCGTGTCGTGTCTCATATTGTCGTCGTAGTTGTTGTAGTTATTGTGGTAATGCTATTATTGTTGTTGGCTTTGTTATCGATGTTGTTATTGTAGTTTTAATGTTGTTGCCATTGTTATCGATGGTGTTATTGTAATTGTTATTATTGTTGTTTTTGCTGCAGTTGGTGGACAATCTCACTGTTATTGGGACTGGAGTTATTGTTGTAACTGGCAGTCTTACTGTTTGCTAAGATGGTTATCATAACTGATGTTGTTGTTCTTGTTGTTTGTTATCACTGCTGCCAGGTACGGAGAACTACGACACTTTGAAGAAATGTAACTTGAGAAGAAGGGCGTCCTCCATAGCCTGGGCCAAACAGAAGCCGCTCAAAGCCAGGAGAATCGAGTCCAATATACGCAAACGAGTAGTCACCAAATGTGTCAAAGTCCTGGTAGGTACATTCATTGCCTGTGGACAAGTAAATCTAATGTTTATAAATAACATATAATAATTAAATCCTAATTAATTAATCATCAATTATTGTTCAGTTTGTTAATTTAACTAATTTGTTTATTATTGATTGATTGATTAAGTGATTGACTGATTGTATATTTTTTGTTTGTTTGTTTGTTTGTTTTTATTATTTTTCTCCTTGCCCTTCTTTTTCTTTATCCGTTTTTTTTTCTTTCTTTTTATTTTCACGTTTTTTTTCTGCCCTGTTCTTTTCTTCATCCTCTCCTATTTCTCACAATTTTTTTCTTTAATCTATCAAATTAACCCTCTTGCCATGAGCACTGATATCTTTCTTTATTTCTCTATTTTGTTTTTCTCTTTTCTTTTCTCACCTCTTTCTTTTTTTTTTTTCATCTTCTTCTTCTTTTTTTTTTCTTTCATCCCTTCTCAGAAAAAAAAAAATCTAGGACAGATGATCATTGTCTTGTGAACTTCTGTGTTTGTTTTGCATGGAATTCACAAAAGATGAGAAAAGTGTCATACTTATTTTCAAAACATCTTGAAATATTTCATGCAACAAATGCTCATTTCATTCGGAGTATTTCAAGATATACAGAAAGTCGTCTCATCAAAGAATGGATGTTTCTTTGAAGACAGTCGTTCTAAAGAGAATCTTGTTTTACCTAAATCTTATTTTTTACCTTAGTTTATTTTATCATCTATGCCACGCTCTCTGATTCAGTGTCACATTGATGGGCCGTATGGCACCCCGAGTCGACACATCTTCGAGGCTGAACACGCTGTGCTGGTGGGCTCTGGTATCGGCATCACACCTTTCGCCTCCATCCTGCAGTCCATCGTACATCAGTTCAAGGCCAGCTGTGTCAAGTGTCCCAAGTGTAGTTATCACTGGTGCCACAAGTTGCCAGCCTCAGTCATGAACCTCAAAAAGGTAAGGCAAGATGATTATGCTTGCACAGGACGAGGGACTTTAAAAACGCAACAGTTGAGAATGATTTTACTGACAGACTTTAAAAACGCAACACTTAAAAATGATTTTACTGACGGACTTAAAAAAAAACGCAACACTTGAAAATGATTTTACTGACGGACTTAAAAAAAACGCAACACTTGAAAATGATTTTACTGACAGACTTTGAAAAAACGCAACACTTGATATATAGAATCATTTTCAAGTGTTGTGCTTTTTAAGTCCGCCAGTAGAATCATTTTGTGATTTTGTTGAGTTTTTTTTTTTTGTTTTGTGAATTTTTTTCTCTGTGTGAATTTTTCATGAATGTTTTCACACACAGAACACAGAGGTGATTTCTTTCTCTTTCTTTACTATACATGGTTAACACCTCTTTTGTCTGGCAACTGGAAGTAATAGGGTTGGTCACAGTGATCTCCCCTTACTAGACTGCTACAGAATGGAGAGGAACATGCTGTGTTTCCACACTCACTCCGTGGAACGGGGACAAAATAGGTAGCGGCTATAGAAGCCATATGGCCACAATAGATCAAAAGTCTACTAAGGCCGTTAGCAGTTAATTCTGTTGACTTCTGAACCGTGTCCACCACATGCCGTTTAAGTACGTGAGATGTATCCAGCTAAATATGTTCACCTGACCCAAACCAAAATAAACTTTAATCGTGGCCACAAAAGTTAGTCCAAAAAAAAATAAAAAATAAAAATAATAATAAATAAATTAAAAAGTATACATAATCCAGATGAAGAACAACATTCCATATTTGCCGAAAAAAAGTGCCTATGGTTGCTTATTCCAAGCCATCAATGGGAGATTATATATAGCAGATTATCTGCCCCTTCCAAAAGAGGGACCAGACTTTTACATCCTTTGCCAGACAAAAGAGTGTTGAGCAAACAGTGTAAATAAAGACGAAAACATCCTTTTACTTCTTGTCATTCAAGAGACTGATAAAAAAAAAAAAAAAAGGATAAGATTATAACAATAAGAAGATAAAGTTCTCTTTTCATCATATTACTTCTGAAATTTTTCATGGTATAAGTTTCAAGCAAAGGGTGCAAAAGTGATCTTTTTTTTCCTACTTCGTAATCTCATACCTAATAGTGTTATGTTATTTTTTGACCACGGTTGTGGACATCTGAGATAACCACCACTACAGGAGGTTGAAAAGCTTATAAAAACCATAACCATAGCACACAACTTCCAAAGAATAATGGAAGCGTCGTGTGAATTGTTGATTATTACTTTTGCTTATTGGGGGAAAAAACCCAAAACAGACGGTTTTGCTGAATGAAATGAATAGATGAATACTGTCCATATTATTACAAAGATCTGCATATGAAGCAAGGGGGGGGGGGGGGAGAGGCTTGGATGAAAAAAGAAAAGAAAAGAAAAACGGAAAGTCGTACTGTTTAGAAGACCAACACCCTTGAAAATTGCGACAGACGTTCTTGCCACGGCGTTATCGATAACAGGTTGTGTGCCGCTCTATTTCATTTCCGTCTGCGGTATTTAACAGGGATCGATACGGGGTCTGGAAATGTAAATGGAAAACGAGAATTTTGGTCAGCGAAGGTCACAAAAGTGCCTTTACATTGCTGATAAAATGCGGGAGAAGTATTTTTAAGGATGTTTTCCCTTTTTTTTTTTTTTTTCAAGAAAAGTCATTTTTTTTTTTTAATAAATACATGTAATTGAAACCAATTAAAATTTTTCATATTATTTTGATCCAAATTTACAGGATAGATATTAAAAAAAAAAAAAATTCAAAGAAATGAATAAAACAAATAGTATATTGTATATAATAGTAAAGATAAATAAATTATGAATAAAAAAATACACGAGTAAAACAAATTAGAAATATAAACAAAAGAAATACCAATTTTTAAATCATAAATAAATACCAAAATAAATGAAACCGAAATAGGTTAATTAATTTATGCTGTCTGATCTTCTTAATGTCAAAGAAAACATCGATGCAGTAGGGGAAAGTATTGAAATATTTAGTGGTAGAAATTCCTCATCAGAGGAAGCGATGGAATATTGAATAGTATGGGTAGTTAATGGAAGAAATAGTGGAATATGTTAAAGCAGAAATCGATGGGAAAAAAAAAGTGGAATATTTGACCGAAAAAAATAGAGGAAATTGTCGAAATAATTAGTCGAAGCAGTGGAATATTAAATAGTATGGATAGTTAAATGGATGAAATAGTGGCATATTTCATAGCAGAAATAGAGAGAAAAAGTAGAATATTTGATCGAAATAGTTGAAAATATGAACAGGTGGAATGTTTAATAATAAGAATAATGAAGTAGAGGAAATCGTAGAAATAATTAGACGAAACAGTGGAATATTAAATAGTATGGATAGTTAAATGGATGAAATAGTGGAATATTAAATAGCAGAAATAGATGGAGAGAAAAAATTGAATGTTTGACAGAAATAGTTAAAAACATGAACTAGGGGAATAAGAAATAATAAGATGAATATGAAATATTAAGAATAATTAAATAGAGGAAATTGTAGAAATAATGAGACGAAGCAGTGGAATATTTACTGTAACAGAATTCGTTGAATACGAGAAATGTTGGTATGTCGAATGGTCGAAATAGTTAAATGCGGGAAATTGTAATAATATCTAATAGTAGAAATAAGCTAATGGAGTAAATAGTAGTGTTTGATAACCAAAAATAGTTCAATGTAAGAATTGTATTTTTTTTTTTTTTTTCAGAAGAAATAGTCCAATGTAAGAAATAATGCAATATTTTTCAGAAGAAATAGATCAATGTCTGAAATAGTGCGCAATGTTTTTCAGAAAATAGTTCAATGTAAGAAATAAAGCAAACATTTCAGAAGAAATAGTTAAATAGTAATGCAGTTTTTTTTTTTTTTTTAGAAGAAATAGTTCAATGTAAGAAATAGTGCAATATTTTTTATTTGTTTGTTTTTAAGAAGAAATAGTTCAATGTAAGAAATTGTGCAATATTTTTTAGAAGAAATAGTTCAATGTGAGAAATAGTGCAATTTTTTTTTTCCCCTCTTTTTTTTCAGCAAGAAATAGTTATTATTATTATATTATTATTATTTTTTTAAAGAAGAAATAGTTAAGTAGAGGGAAATATTGGAAAAATTAATAGTAGTTATAGTTTTATAGAGGAACTAGTGAAATGTTTAGTACATGTAATAGAAATATGTATACACAGGGAGTAGTGGATGGAATGTAGTATAAATAGTAAAATAATAGAAATACTGGACAGTTTTATGGAAAAAAAAAAAAGGGAAGTGGTGAAATATTAAACAATAGTAATGGCTAAATAGTTTAAATTATGGAGTATTTAATAGTGGAAATACATGTAGTTGAAAGTGGATAGATTGGAATGCTAGTGGTAGAAATGGTGACATAAAGGAAATATTGAAATATTTTATGGTAGAAAAGGTTTAAAGAGAGGAAGTAGTAAAATATTAAAGAACGGACATTTGAGAGACATGGTTAAACTGTGATGGAAAGGCTGTTGTGTTAAAGTCGTTCAGAATTTGTAGTCACCGTACGAACTTTCCTGAGCTGTGCTTGTGGAGGGTTCTGTGCTGTCATTGGAAACATTGATGGAACTTGCAGCAGGCAGACCGGACAGTTTTGAAGACACCATACCCGGCCGGGCTCACCAACTCAGTTATCCTGCCAGGGGGCGGACTGCAAGAACCAACTGGGCTCGGGTCGATTTCGATTTTTCCTCGAGGCCCAGAAAATTACGCTTAAAGAAGAGAGCACATGGGTATCAATATTATTTTCTTTCCCCCGGAAAGAGGGAGGAAAATGCGCCGGCATTCTGTATGGAACGATTTTTATTAACATAGATATTTCATATTTGCTCACCCTGTGCTCATAATAGTCCCTTTTGCTACTTCGCTCAATGAGCAGCGTCTGTTTTCACACAGAGACAAGATCAGTTGCGCATGCACTAGTCATTGTGGTGAAATGCTTTTCTGTGTGCGCGCATGCGTGCGTGCGTGTGTGTGTCGTGTGTGAGGCCGTCCGTCGTTTTGCTTCCAAGGCCATTCGCCCGGTACTCACCAAGGACGAGAGTGTGTTGGCACTCATTTAGGGCTGTCGGTGTATTCCCCATCCACAACATACATAAGTCTGAGAGCTTAGTCACCAGGCTACCCGGCCACGCCCCCTTCCCCTGTCCCCATTCCCTTGGACATTTTCGCCCGGACTGTAGTGAAGATGTATCAGGTTGTTTTTAATCATTTCACCCTCTGGGCCCGCCTCCCTCTAAAACTCACATTAATTTTATCGTCAACAGTAACCGCTATTATAGGCCGCCAGCATATTGTCATGCTTCACTCAACTATTACGCTCTACCAGCCTTACAATGTTGAAGTCTGACATTTGCAGGGATGTCGAATTTCCTACTTTAGTAGGATTTCCTACTTTTTGACTGTCAATAATTTCTCTTTTGGCCCCAAATCCGGTATTATTTACCATTAACGTACTTCATTTTTATGTGCTACTTTAGAGTATGCCAGGAACGTTTCCTACTTTTCCATGGAGACAGATTGACATCCCTCATTTTGGAGGCCCCGTGTCTATTTACAGCGTTATGCACGCTGAAGAAAAACCCTTGACAAGTAAACATTCTTTAAAGAGGAGGCGGAGAGGCAGCTGTTTGGGCAAAATTTCCAAACTCCAAATTTCAAAGCACCAAAACGGATTGTCTATCTGGGCCTAGCATTGCAATGAGGAAGCATAGGCAAATGAAAAAGTTGCACCACATAGTAAAGGCGAAACAATTTTGTGTTGGCTTACACATGGAAGCGTCTGTTCGCAGTTGGAGGAGGGGGGTGGGGAGGAGTTGAGGTAGCTTCCCCTCCCGACACGTTACATAACTGGATAAAATAACTTGCATATGCACGGACAGAGAGAAAGAGGCGCATCAATAGGCCCAGATAGACTCTAGGGTCTAGCTAGGCCAGCTGGCCCAAATAGACGGCGCTAAAAAAAAAAAAAAAACTCTCACCAAAATTGGGCAGGACTTAAACTTTTAAAAGCCAAGATAATTCTTCTCAGTTAGGCTGAAATTGTGCATTTTACATATATTTAAAAAAAAAAAAAAACCATAATAAAATACAAGGTGTAAAATCGTGCCACCTCTATTGTACTTTTTTTCCCCTCTCATGTCTTGTCTTGTGATTGGCACTGCGTGTAGATCTGCGCTAGACGACAACTTTACCAACTCACAAACCAAACAAACACTTGACAAGTTGGGACATGATCAAATTCAGTTCAATTTCACATGGCACACAGCAGTCAGAGTCAAAGGTGGGAGGTACAGAGCATCAATCTTTCTGTAAAGACAACATAATGTATCATAATCACAGATGTAAGCACAAGATGGCGGTCCGTCAAATGACCTGAGGTAAACAAAACTTAACTTTATGTCACAGTGGGAAGTTTATCGCAATAGATCGATTTATCACAGTGGTAACGGTCACAGTAACACGTCATAAACCGTAGAATCCACATAAGATACATTCGCTTATAGGAGATTTAAAAAAAAAAAAAAAGAAATAAAACGAAAAAAAAAAAAAAATCCCCACAAAAGGCAAAGAAAAAAGAAAAAAAATAACTCAATAAAAGGGCGGGGGGAGAGGGAGGGAGGGAGCATATTGAGAGGTAGGCAGTGGGGGGAATGAGTGGGACAGGGGCATGGGAATGTATTGAGGATACACTCCCTTCATGAGATAAAGGAATGTCAGAAACAGAGAGCAAGGGAGAAAAAATGGACATGAACTTTCGTAAGACACCCGTCCTACCCTTACAATGATTCTATATTTGGTCACAGTCTAACTCCTGAGCTCAGGTCTCTGTTGACCTATCTCCATTTTTCACATTTTGAAAAAAAAAATGATGAGTTGTGTTTAGCAACTGTTTTTGTACGTAGGAGATAGGACAAAATGATTTTCAAAATATATCTGTTTGGGCAGGCGATCGGTGAAATGACTACAGTATATGGTAGATTTACTATCCCTTTCTCAAATGACATAATTATATATATCTCCAAATTGTGCAAAATGGGGATAGGACAACAAAGAACTGAGCTCGCGAACTGTTTCAACTCTGAGCAAATGACTGAGAAAAACGTACTTTCACATTCACTGTGTGACTGTATATATTATATAGTATTTGAAAACCACAAGAGAAAAATGAAAGTAGTCACAAAATACTGTTTCCGTGGTTATCCGCCCTACCAGTAGCCCTCCTACTGAAGTTTCACGCCTTCTGTCTGCCTCTATTGAAAGACGACTGTAATACTATAACTAAAAACAATATAAAGATATATTACTATTTCCTAAATATACACTTTCAATCTTAAAATTCATTTTACATAAAACTAGTATTTTATGACCACTGTCATTTTTCCTCTGTGGTCTTCATTTGAATATATCCCACAGTACCCATAAGTATGGAAAAGGAGTCTACTGTATAAAATATTACATACGGTCCATGTGCGTCTACCTATGCACAGGAAATTGCAAATAAATAAATAAATAAATGAATAAATAAATAAATAAATAAATAAAGAAATAAAGAAATAAAGAAATAAATAAATAAAACAACACAGTATTTTCAATTGCATGCAGGCTGCAATAGACTTGTGTCATCCCTTACTCACAAAACAATTAAGTTCTACCAAACTTCTGTATCAAAGGTCAGTAACATAAACAGGACATTGTGTGTTTATACAGTCCGATCTGGAAACATACATGTGTTTATTGATGGTGGCCTTTTCATAGGTTTCTTGGCCTTGTTAAGAGACTATGGTGCACCTTTGCGTGTGTGTACTACCACTCAAGACTCAAAGAGTCAATGTGAACTAAATAAGTCTCTCTTCACACCAAGTTTTCCTTTGATCCATGCAGGTAAGTAGATCTGCATGTGTGTAGAATACGATTGATCTGTTCATAGTCAGCTATAGAGCAATGTGGCTATTATTAGTATTAATAAATTAATCACATGTATTATTATCAGAACATGACAGCTACACAACATACAACATACGTGGTGTCGGTGGCCTAGCGCCTGGGCCCTTGGACTCGGGATCTAAAGTCCCGGGTTCGAATCCTGAAAGGTCCCGACATTTTGTCATTGGGAAAGACAATTTACACATATTTCCTGACTCGATACAGGTTTAAATGGGTACCTGACTAGACAGTGATTGATATTGTTAGACTGATAAGGATTTGAGCTCCTGACAGGCAGCCGCCTTGTATGCTTCCCAGAAAGCTGAGAGGGTTTATGAGTGTCTTCTTTGGGTTTGTCGGGGTAAAAATACTACATTGTAAAGTGGTTCGAGTCTATACTTAAAGGGTTAAGCGCTATATAAATGCTCTCTATTACATGTATTTATTTATTTGTATTTATTTATTATCTATCTATCTATCTATCTATCTATCTATCTATCTATCTATCTATCTATCTATCTATCTATCTATCTA
>JBCAUA010088851.1:0-10560 GCA_038406235.1 Peronia verruculata
GGGATGCGGATGCTGCATTCTGTTTGTCTGTCATCTGCATTGACCGGGGACTGAGACTCCACATAACTGATCTCACCGCTCACTGGCACCAGAGCAATCTGTGGACAAACAGTCATAAAACGATTAAATATTGGATCAGTTAAAATGAGACAGGTATGAAAGTGAAATCGGACAAGATAAGACGAAAGTTAAATTTAAAACAATGATCATGACTACTTTATATGATTTAGCCTATAGATAACGATGATAAAGTAAGAAATATCTGAATAATAATGATAATAGTAACAATAATAATAATAACAACAATAATAATAATAATATACAGGATTTATACAGCGCACAGTACAGTACAGGCTCTAAGCGCTTGAAAGTCTATTAATTACTCCTCCAGACAGACACTTATTAGCATTCTCAGCTTCCTGTTAAGAGAGAAGAATGATAGGTAGATCTATGCTTTTGGTGGAAGATCAAGAGAAGGAAATATACAATGTCGACTAGAGGAGAACTCTAACATGTCTGCAGATGAGTGTCAGCACGAACGCTATTGTAGTAGTAAACAAGATGTTGAAGTTTGTGAATTTTGGCTATACAAGCAAAGTGTATATGAGATGTTTGGAACAATGCAGTGTTGTTGGCTATATAATGTATATGTAAGAAGCTGAGAAAACTAATCACAGGATGAAAATACCCTGTGTTAAGTTAAGAGAACGTCGCTAAATATAAACGGCTATCAAACATTCTAAAATTTATAGAGATTTTCTATGATGTTGAATGAATATCTAAATTATGAAGAGTACTGAAATTTAATGTAAAAAAAAAAAAAAAATCTCTCATTTTTCCTGTCATTTGACTACTAGCTCTATCCAACATTTGATGTCTTTCTTTGGAGTCCTACACATCAAAATGTGGTTAGTATATTTGAGGTAGTAGAAATGTAGTTCCCCACAAGAATACTTCAAATTAATATCTTTAGCAATCCACAAATCGATTTCTGCAATAGGAAACATACGGGCCACATATCACTAAGATCCGTAACCCTAATTCACCATCCTTGGCCATGTCCTGAGACGAGAATATTAGGAATCTCGTCACTGCTGCGATGATGGTAAAAAGACGACGTCGAAGTAGATGAGGAAGATTTTAGATGACGTAAAATCATGGCTCAATGCGGATAACACGACGAAAGAACTAACAGCGTCGAGGAATCTGAAGGCTTGAAGAGAAATGATCACTAGCGCTAAGGAGCAAAGCATCTGAATACTCACCGTAAAGTAGTAGAATTTGCAGGTAGCCCGTGGGAAAACCTGAGTGGTCCTGCAAGTGATTAAGACCTCTGAGTTTCCAGCAGTCATCACAGGAGCGTCACATGTGGGCTTGGCTGGTCTCACTGTAGAATGTAGAGAACGTTGACTTAAGTAAGATTTATACAATCACATTAATGACATAAAATCCTCTGTGATAGTCATCAGTCATGTTTGCAAGCTCAGTTAGGTGTATGATTGTTTAGATCATAATTATTATATCTGTGAGTACAACTGTTCGTAATCATATTTGTATGCCATGTCGTATTTTGAATCTGTGCTGTTGCCTCTGCTTGTCCTGAGCAATTTCCTATTGATGTAACAGCAAAACCCTTTAGTTTTGTAGAGCAAATTCTTTCCCTAAGGTGCAGAGCTATAGAAATATCTTTTGTGTTTGTTTATTTATTTTATCAATGTGTGAGATGAATAAAAACTACAGGGGGGAGAAAATAACATTGTTAGTATTTGTCTTTCTTCTCTGCAGGCGGTGCACATAGCCGGCTTTCAGTATGTGGCATTTTCAGTTGGGGCTGAGAGAATGTGTAAGATATGACTGATCTTATCACAGGGGTAACAAAATGTGTGTATCAATTTCTCTGATAGTATTTCTACCACTATTATGATCACTTGAACTCAAAATCATTACTACCTCTGTCATCACTGCTGCAGCAGGCATTAAGTTTGTGTTTTTTTATCAGCAGGAACAATAGTGGCAGATCAACATCTAATTCTGAAGACTTCATAAGAAATGGTATCTATTTCTCAAAGACATCTCTACTGTTACCGTTACTCACCGTAAGCGTCAATCTCACAGATTCCGCCAATCCTGTTGTCGATGGCACACTTGAAGATGGTCTGATCTCTGTCCAAGCTGATGATCTGCAGGTGATGCTGGATACGATCTCCAGAGAGCTGCCGGAAGTCGACCTGGTAGTTAGAGGGCATGTTGTTCTGGCATACCCCGGCGGGCGTGCAGGAGGTCAGGATTTGGAATGCGTTGTTCTGGTACAGTTCGAAACGGATGTTGTTGTCCACGTTACCACGAGTGGTTCCACAGTTTAGATAACCCGTCTCACCAATCTCGATAGCACCACAGAGTTGTGTCCCTTAAAACCAAAACAAAAAAGGAAGTGTTAATAATATAGTAATGTTTCCCTCTTCGAGCTGAAATACCATTACTAATAACTTTGTAGAAAGGCAGACACACACACACACCCCTCCCCCCCCCTTCCCATCCTCACACACACACACACACACACACACGAGTCATAAAAAAGCATACACAAAAAGTCAACAGGAATTACAACAACAAAAGAATTCTTAAGAAAATAAAGAAATTGCTTGAGTTAACAATCAAAGAGACTGTTTGGGTTAGATGAAGTATTTGTTTTTGCCCGTATTCGCACATATTATCTGGACATGAACTCACTCGTACACAGGTTGTTATACTATTGACAAAAGAGGAAGGGGAGAAAGAGCGATTTTAATGATTAACGGAACTAGGGTGACTTCAAGACGTAATACCGTAAAGAAACAAGATAAGAGCAATAGTCTCACTTAGCCGCTGGCTTGTTCTGCTGCAAAACACCCTGGGACAGGAAACAACATCAAGCGTTTATTCCTGAATGTCAGACTGTTAACGATTTAACTATAAAATCCTTTACTAGTGTAAGACAAGCATTTGAAGGTATTTGAAAGACCTGTTTTTTTTTTTTTTCTTTTAATCGCTCTCTGTCTAAAGTTACTTACCGAAGGTTGTTGGAGTGTCTGGTTCCACTGTGTTCTGGCACTGGGAATTTGCAGGCTCATCAGCAGGATCTACATGATATAAACAAAATGAAGATAATGAGATCTTCAAGACAATGAGAATACACATATGAGAGAGGGAATGAGAGGTAATATTGATAATGATTATAACATATTAAAACTTAGTACAACAATCATGTGAAAAAAAAAGAAGATGTTGACGATAATGATGATGATGAAGGCTGCCCCAATGGAAGGCCAAAATGATTTTTTTTTTTTTAATTTAGCCAATACCATCACTTTTAAAACATTTTTGACATATTGTCTTTTTTACCCAGAATGTGGTTTGTTTCTTTCAGTGTTTTAAGTAGTTACGGGTTGATAGTCCGCCTTAAAATTTGAGACATTTCTGGAAAAGTAAGTGATTCTGCTGATTGCAAAGATGGCGATAGTAAGGTATGAATTCCTTTCATAAACATTAATACCGCAAGACAAGATTTGAAACAGCAGGGCTAAGAACGGAAAGGGAATGAGGCGGCTCAAAGAAAAACTGCAGAAAAATATCTACAACAAAAATTATTATTTTGAACAAAGAAAAGGAAAAAACAGCAATAAAAACAAACAAACAAATAAATAAACATCATAATGAAACAACAATAATGTATTCACCGCCTCCTTTGAAGTGGTTTACGGAGACAGTGAAAATCTTACCTGGGTAGAATGGGCACAGGTAAGCACTTCTTGTGTAGCGAGCTTTGCTAATATCATTTACATTGGCACGCATCTGCACGGCAAACTGATATGATCTTCGTGTGAGAACACTGAGATCAATGTCGATCGTGCATTCTACAGCCTTGTTGCCTGGGCTAACGTTGGAATCTGTCACAGAATACGTCACAGCCCCACTGACAGCCTGAGGAACATCGTCCTGTCATGATAGAAATGAGAATGACCTATACATATCAGAACAGAAATAGAAAAACGACACTACAGAAATTTGATTAACCCTAGGAGTGTCAATAGAAACTGGAGAGGGTATCAAGCTCCCTCGTATGGCTTCAACATAGTTTTTTCTTTTTTAGAAAAAGGCAGTTGGCGCTTATAGATGAATTTATGTTTCTACTCTCAACTGCTGATACTTGGAGCACAATCCTTGAGTTAACTCTTAGTATGATCAGTGAGTCTCTGACCATATCGGCCCCTTGACACTTCCAGAGTTAAAAATGAATGAAAAGTCCTTATAACGTGGCACAAAGTTAGATAATTCAAGATCATTGAGAAGGTATTTCATCGGTATGGCGAAATATGATTTAGTACCCAAATAGCAAAATATAATACATCAAAATAAGTTGTCGTTGATTTGAATCAAAATTGCTCACACTGGTAAAGGTATATCAACCCAACAAAGAAGATATGCATTGATAAAACAACGAAAAATAGATCTTCGTTTATCGTTCCAGGCTGAGTTAGATGCACTGCAAAACGTTTATCCTTCACTCTCTCAGACATTATCTCCCTCTCTTTATTTCTCTCCTCCCGTCCTCCTTAGTAATGTACTTTTTCAAATCGTCTTTATTGTGAAAACTGTTATAAAAAAACAAAAGTCGGCGCAAAAAAATGCTGCCTTTTCCTTGAATGAAATGATATAATCAGTTGTCATCAAGCGTCGTGGAATTAATGAACAGTAAGGAAATAACGTTAGAGTTTCCACAACTCATAAAGGTCAACGTCTGTACTCACCCCTCTGTGGAAGAAGACGCAGGTAGCGGAGGGAAATACTGTGTCAGTCCGGCATGTCACGCTGACCTGAGAGGTGGCCTGGTTCACCACTGGAGCGCTACAGGTCGGCCTAGCAGGACTCACTGAAAAATAGGTCAGACAAGTTTCTAGGTCAAAGTCTCTTGCCTAGTCTGGTATAGTAGTTGGCTACGACCTCACTAACATTCTGTTAGGCTGAAGGATTCTCTGTCTGGTCCCATTTCAACGAATGTATATAAGTTTTAATCTCTGAGTGCAAATAAATAGTTAGGAAGAATTTATTTATCGCCTCATTACTCGTACATATTGACATTCCACATTCACCAACGTTGATGTTACTTACGTTTTTTTTTTTTTTAAATTTATTTATTTAGATACTTTTGTTAACGAGCAAAAGGATTCTGTCTCTTATTGTGTCCTTTTTTTCTCTTCATTCTCTATATTTATTTTCTTATTCCCTTTCTTCTCCCTTTTCTTGTTTTCTTGGAGTTATCATTGCTAGTGTCGGGAGTTTGATTTCTACAGTGTCGTTATATATTTATTTGTATCCAGCTGCATTGACTAAATTTCCAGGTCTTATCAAGGTGCACTTGTCTATCAAATTGTACAGGCCTGAACTTGAATTGTTTCAGATAGATTTCACAACTCCTGTTTGGCTAACTGAAACCATTCAGTTTAGTTATTTGCATAACAGTTGAATTTGGGTGCTTAAACTATTAAATTGTGCAATAAATACTTTAAGAAACTAGAAACTAATTAAAAAAATTAAACTCAACATTTTGTTTTATGTCATTTCTCTCCACTTCTTTCCTCCCTTTGTTTCGATCTTTCTGTCTGCTCCACTCCCCACCCCACCCCACCCCTCCCCTATCGTACTTTACGTGATTTTTTAAATGTATTTTTACGGGTGGGGGGGGGGGGATCATAATAATGTAACAAAGCAATTTCATTTCGGGCACAGAAACAACTTTTGAAGACAAAGGAGAAGAACAAAACATGATCAGTGTTTAATATGTTTAAGGTCGATGTGAGTTTGGACCTGAGTGTTAACTTTCCCCCAAAAATAATTAGAAGGAATTGCCATTGTTGTCGACAGCAATGGTTTAAATCAATAACTACAAAAAAAAAAAAAAGCTCATTAATTTCTAAAAACAATTTATTTTATATTTGTATCCTATGGACATAAGTGATTATTCTCCTTAGGTTTTGAATTGCCGTTATAAGACAATGTTCAAGAAAAATGTGGCATACCAAAGACATCGATATCGCACACTCCAGCGATCCTGGTATCGATCAAGCATCGGAAAATGTCTTGGTTCTTGTCAACCCGGCGAATGTGGAGTCGATTGCTTTTGCGACCTCCTGAGACGAGAAGCTCGGAGTCGACCAGGTTTGGCCTGAAGTCTTGACAAGTTCCGTCCACTCGGCAGGTGGACACGTTGACAAACTGACCGTTCAGTAAAAGCTGGAAGGTGATGTGTTGTTGGACATTGGAACTTCCACATGTCAAATAGCCGTCTCCGCCCTCCTCCAAGGTCACACAGGCACCTGGATACAGATAACGGCAAATAATGATAATAATAATAATAATAGCAACAGCTTTGCTCAGGTCAGGTACGAAAAGGAATTAAATTCTCTTAAACCTGGCTCAAAATATGAGGAAAAAATACGTTTCTCTACAGATAATCTAACTCTAAGATAATTTGTACTGATTGGTAGATTATTATATTTGTTTTGCATTAAATATCTAAGCTCTTAACTATTTTTTTTTTCAAGCAAAGTCAAATAGCCCAGACACAAAATTAATGTAGCCCTCTATTGCCTAGAAGAGCTTTTTAAAACGAAAATTGATCAGATTGCTCTAAAACGGAGTAGAACTCACGTTTGTCTTGACAATTTGGGTACATTAAAACATCTGTGCTACATTCAGTTTTTTTCCTAGGTGAAACATCCAACATGGACGTCGCCTTCAGTAGTTTGAAGATATGCCTAAAAGTGTATAAAAGGTTTCTTCCATCTGCCTTGTTCTGATGCTTTTCATGACATTGTGTCCGAGATGCATAGTTTGAGTATAATATATATGTTATATCTCATGAACTAAGCGTGGAATGTCAATATTTTGAAGACAATAGAGATTTTATAATATTATCTATTTATGTCTCTGTGACCACTCCTCAGGTGCTTTTGGTACTACTGTTATTATCATATCAGTTACCATATCATCATTAGTTCTATCATTTTCGTCTTCATCTTCTTTTACTTAACATTGTGGGGGGTAAATGTAGTTTGATTACTATTGATGCTGTAATTGTGGTAGTTATTTATTTATTTATTTATTTACTTATTTATTTATTTATTTATTTACTTATTTATCTATCTATTTATTGTATTTTGTTTTAATTTTTTTTTTTTTTTTTTTTGACAATAACACCTAATCTCTTTAATCCTCTGATTGCTGAGAGCTTTCAGTTAAAACTGTCCCAGCATAAAAATGGAAGTTAAGCTCAGGCATCAATCCTGTTAAAAAGTTGTTTCTGGGCATGTTAATATGTTGGTTTCATTCTTTATTTCATAGAATTATGAAAGTATTTACAGCAGTCATAGGATTAAGCGAACTCTATGCACTGAGTATTATTTTACAATACCAGAAATATCAGTAAACCAAGATTTCGCACAAATAGAGATAACATCATATCAATGAAGAACTCAATGAACAGGACAGTAGCCTTGTTACTGAAGAGTAAAATCGGAAGAGTTACTCACTGGCCATCAGAGGAAGAATCCCCAAGATGAGCAGGAACAGGTTTCTGTACTCAGTCATTGTTGGCTCTGAAAGCATCGATTAAAGGAAGAAAAATATGCCTAAATAGCGAAACACATTTTTTTTTTCTCGAAGGTATAATTTTAAACAAGAAATTCCAAAACTGTTAATTGCTTGGAGAGAAAAAAAAATAATCTTAAAATTGAACGTTTCTAAGATATAGATCTAGGAATTAAAAGACGAAATAACTGAAATTAGTGCATCGTCGTTAATCTTACTGATAATTCTGCTAAGGTTAATACATCAATTTTTACCAGTTCAAATACTTTTTTTTTTTTTTCTATTTTTACCAGAAGTCAGAGTGAAAGACTCTGATGAATGGACGAGAGCAAAATATTCTATAGTTCATTGGATCAAAAAGATCACCATAAGATGGTGAATGAAATTGAAAAAGCGACTTAACTCCAAAAGAGAAATTGAAATGACAACTATATATAAAATGTGGTGAATTTAGAAATTTTAGAAAATCTGAGCTCATAAAATCATAAGTTATAATAGTTTAATATCAACTATGTAGCATTTGGGAAAGAGAAGGTTAAACTTTTTATACTTACAAGTGACGAAATGTCTTGAAGTCTGAGATAAAGGTGGTGAAGAACTCTGTGAGCAGGGAGCTGTAGAATGGATATCAGCTGATTGTTGATTGTCCAAGTAGTTGCTGTCTGTCTGAGGCTTGAAGCGGGTCTTCTTATATAGTCTGACCGAGGCGGATCTGACCGTGTTTTTGTCGGGACTTTCGACGACGCGTATCCGGTTGTTCTTGCGAAAGGTCGGTTTTCCAAAAAAATTCAGATTTTTTCCTCTGGGCGATAAAATACTGTGATGACGATAATGATAGAATAAGCCCCGCCCCCCCCCCCAAAAAAAGAAAAGAAACTAGGGTAGTTTAACCTTTGCTGGCCAAGATATGCTGGGATATTTGAAAGGTAGAAAGGTATATGAAGACTCCAGTAGAATAAACAGATAAGTCACATTTTCTACAAAGGGAGAGAGATAGAAATAGAAGTTTAGAAGGCTACAGTTTTTCACTGTATACCCTTTTGAAAACTATCTTTTCCGAATTATTGTTCTGCTTAACAAATCTTAGCGGCGTGCTCTACAACGCAGAGACAATCATTAATGTTTCACAAAATGTGACTTATCTGTTTTTTGTTTTTGTTTTTGTTTTGTTTTGTTTTGTTTTTTTCAGTGGAATCTCCATACGGTTGTGAGTCCATTTTTTTTCATTGTTGTTGTTATTGTTGTTCTTGTACTACTTATTCCTTTATTGTCTCATTAAGAAAAAAAAAACAACTCATATACGAATAAAAATATGCCCACGGTTTAGTCTCATCCTTATCAAAACACGAGCGATTTTTTTGAAAACTGGCGTTTTGTCCAAAACTTCAATGTTTTTCATCTAGCAGTGTTTGCATTTAGTTTTCTATGACGGGACATGTTTTGATTTTGTTTTTTTGTTT
The DNA here is from genome assembly GCA_038406235.1 of Peronia verruculata. NCBI lineage: Eukaryota > Metazoa > Mollusca > Gastropoda > Systellommatophora > Onchidiidae > Peronia > Peronia verruculata. The sequence continues at coordinate 9,087 of JBCAUA010088851.1, forward strand.
TTTTTCTATTTTTCTTTTCTTGTCCCCCCCCCCCCCTTTTTTTTTTTTTTTTACACATAAGACTTTTATCTGCCTAACACTTTTCGGCTGTCTTTCTGTTCTGTTCTCTTCTGTTCTGTTCTTGCTTATATTCCACAGTTCGTTCTATCACTCCATCTTACTTTATTTTGTCTTTTTAAATACTGTTCTGCAGCTGTGAAACCGTTTCATGTGTGTAAATAGAAAACATTTTAACCCCCCCCCCCCCCCACCCCAATCGCCAAGAATCATGAACATACATTCTGTTCGCCTCTTTCTTTTCTCTCTCTCTCTCTCTCTCTCTCTTGAAATTAATTAATTTATTTATTCATTTATTTAATCATTATTTATATGTTTATTATTTAAATTTTTATTTATTATTTATTTACGTCATAATTATTTCTTTATTTATTTAATAGCTTATTTATTTATTCATTTGGTCAACTGCTGAAAGCCAAGACCACCCAGCTATAAATTGCACTGCTGGGTCTACGCTTAGACCACAATATTTCGGAGTTTGAATTGAAATAGCAACGTTTTTGGCAGCATTCAAGGGATGAATAGTAAAATTATGAAACGACTTCTGTAAGTGATCGTGTTCTGAATTGTCCAGTACTAACGCATTGCCAGTGAGTGAGCACTTCGTTTGTGTAGCATAAAGATTTTATCACTTCAAGGACGGTATTCCGTTTCTTTGTATACACTGTGGGACACTGCGCTGTGGACAAATTAGTTCAATGTTGACTGTTGTTACTGTCCAGTTTATATTTGTAACAGCAGTTATAAACATGGGGGCAGGAAGAAAAATTGAATAAATTTCTATGCATTGTAATGGGAGATCGTTGTGACCAGTTCTATTACTTCCCTTTGGTGGATGAAAGAGGTATTAATGTGGCGGCACAAAAAAGGAACAAACAAAAAAATCCCTTTACTTCATGTCATTCGGAAGACTGATCATCTAAAAATTTCTTACATTATAACAGTGGAAAGACAACATTATCTTTATACCTTTTTTTTTTTTTTTTTCAATTTTTCGAAGTAATAGACCTGAGCTCAAAGACTGCCCATTGACTAGACTCGATGGTTTGATTTATTGTTTATAATCTTATCTCACCTATCAAATTTCGAAGCCTTTGCTCAGGTAAGGGATTCAGATCGATCCACAGTTATCGTTGTTCACAACATCGGCGATCTGCAGATTTCATTAAAGCGAACTATTTGTCGTCTGGGGAAGAAAAGGGTTAAAGTGGTGCTTGGGTGTGTTCATTAACCCATTCACTTCCATGATCACTGGCCTGTTTTATTTTGATTAACAAATAAACATTTTGTGTGAAAATGAGGACCAAAGACAAGTGTTGTTTTTGGAAGCTTTGAACTGAAGGTAAAAGATAGATAGATAGATAGATAGATAGATAGATAGATAGATAGATAGATAGATAGATAGATAGATAGATAG
>JBCAUA010088862.1:0-10560 GCA_038406235.1 Peronia verruculata
TATCTATCTATCTATCTATCTATCTATCTATCTATCTATCTGCCTGCCTGCCTGCCTGTCTGTCTGTCTGTCTGTCTATCTATCTATCTATCTAGCTGCCTGTCTGTCTGTCTCTGCCTCTGTGTGTCTGTCTATCTGTCTGTCTGTCTATATATTTATCTAGACATATCTATATTTTATAGACATGTATATTATATATAATATTCTTTTTTCAACAACTCTTCCAGTATTCTTTCCCTCTTGTGGTCTCTTTTCATTTCCCTCCTCTCTCTCCCCCATCTCCGGTCCTGTTTTCATTCCTTCGTACTTCCTTCTGTCTTTATCCTTCCTTCTATCTTTCCTTCCCTTCTTTCCATCTTTTTATTTTTTTTCTATTCCTTCATTTGGGGAGGGGTAGGCATGGAGGGGGCGGGGCTTCTTTCCTTCCTTCATCTTATTTTTGGTCACCAATAGAATACTACTTGTAGTTGTCTCTTTATATCTATCTATCTATACAGTGTAAATATAAATTGTTCAAAATTCCATTTAATAGAAACAGAAAGAAACAAATAAATTAATACATGTAATAAATAGACAGAAAGAAAGAAAGAAAGAAAGAAAGACTTGAAAGAAAAGGGAAGGAAAAGCAAAAAGCCAAAGCGAAAGAAAGAAGGAAAGAAAGAAGGAAAGAAAGAAAGAAAGAGAGACTGATTTGTTGAGATTCATCCTGCTTTCTTACCCCTGTGCTGCCATACTTCATCGACTAAGCTGCTTCTGTCTTTCTCCAGGATTAGTCCAATGACTGTCGGTGAAACCCCTTATGGTGAGCAAGTGGCCAGGTTAGTAATGTGTGTGTGTGTGTATGTATGTGTGTGTGTTTGTGTGTGACGGACTACCTGTGTGTGTGTGTGGCAGCCTCTCTGTGTGTGTGTGCATGTGTTTGTGTGACAGACTACCTCTGTGTGTATGTGGCGGCCTCTGTGTGTGTGTGTGTGTGTGTGTGAGGGACTACCCGTGTGTGTACGTGGCAGCCTCTGTGTGCGCGTGCGCGCGCGCGTGTGTGTGTGTGTTTTCGCTCTTCAATTCTGAGAATGCAGAATTATCTGGGCTTTAAGTGTATGCGCAAGTTTGGCGAGAAATAAATTTTGGAGGTAGTAATTTTGACTTGATGAGGGTTATCTCTCTATAATGTAGTGGGATACTCATTTTAACTTGAGTCGAACCAGGAAATTTATGTAAATTATTTTTCCCAAAGACAGAATGTCGGAACTAATCATGGCTCACATTCACAAGTTTGAAAATCGAGTCCGATGGTCCAGTCACTAGGCCATCGACAAGTTTATAATGATATTGCAGTAGCTCATGTTCTTCAAGCATGAGAAATTTCAGTCATGCAACTTTGCAAGGCAATGTAGAAGCAGGAGAGGGCAGAAAATCTCAATAATTGCTCTAAAGCATCAACTTAGGAAACTGCTTTTACGTCGACATAAACGAAAAAAAAAAAAGGTTACAGTCAGTAGTAGTGTAGACATGGTGTGTTATAGTAAGAGATAAGATAAACTTTATCTGTCCTCAAATAAATATATGATACTAAATAAATTAATTAATTCAATTGTGAAAATTAAAAATCCATCCACGGTTCATGGGACACAGTAAATATGCATGATAATTATTTTCACACTCAAATGCATTTGAGACGCGACACGATGAAATCAGGCGTTCGTCAAACTGGCGATTGGAAAAATCACATGTTTTTCAGTAGAATCAAAGAAAGGAAGGAAGGAAGAAAGAATAGAAAATGACGAAATGAAAAGAAAAGAAAATCAACAAGTATTTTTAATATAACGGCAAGCAGTTCATTGAAAAGAGGGGCTGCTTATATATATATATATATATTACTTAACATTTTCTTCACAGAGTAGTGGAGAGCAGGAACAAAGACTATCCAGTGGGCAGGCTGGTACTTGCCTTGGTAGGCTGGCGAGACAAGACAGTTCTCTCCCCTGAAACCCCCAACCCATTCTATTATGAACCTGCTCCTCGCTTTGCTATCTCCAGTCTGCCAGACCTTGGTGAATTTCCACCATCTCTGTTCCTGGGGGTTTTGGGTATGCCTGGGTGAGTATGGAAGTCCATTGTTCATAATCAAATCATTGTTGTTGGCTTTAGAATCATGTTGAAATTTGAATTTTGAATCTTGTCATTTTCAGTAGCTTTTCTTTTTTTCTGTGATAGAGAGTGTGGCTTCTGTGGGTCATATAATATGCTTGTTCAGTGAAAGAATGGATGGGTGGAAAATGGACAGATGGATGGATGGATGGATGGGTAAAAGGCTAGGGGGGGGTGCATGAATGAATGAACAGACAAGTGGGTGGATGAAGAGACTGAGGGACTGACAGATGGGCAGACAGACAGTTTAATGAACTGAAGATGGAGACAGACGGTTTTTTAAGTCAACTGCTGTGTAGACCAACTTGGACTCCAAAGAGTAAGTGAATATCCTCAAGCCATGAGTAGTCAATGATAGACTCTAAATGTTTTTGACTAACAAACTCCAAATGATTTTGACGAACACAGAGCTTTGTCTGATGTATGTCTGTTTTTGTGTAAGCAAAGAATATTTTACGTATGTGGATATGTGGGTGTTGCCTTAACATTATAGTTTGCTAAGGGTAGCCATTGTCAGGAAGTTAAAGAGTATTACCCATAACCAGCAAGTATGTTAGGTATGAGTTATCAACATCCCTGCCTTTATTAGTTAAGTACTAAAGTCTATTCTGTCGTATCATATGTTGGTTCACAGACAGCTGATTAGTAAAGAGACATGTCTGAGAAAGAGCCTAATTAGTTATCACATCCATTTTTTTTTTTTTTTATCAGTGTGCGTTTTTGTGAAAGTTTTTTTTTTTACCCCTGGTATTAGAGTGTTTTCACCTATCAAATATGTTACATAGGCAATTTGTCACAGGAAGATGAATAAACGATGAGAAAGATGCATGGGAAAGGATGATGTGAGTGCTGTAATAATGCAGCAACCTCTTGGGTTCTCTGTCTTACAGACTATAATGTTTAAATCAAAGTTTACAGGTCATCAAGAGAACTGTCACTGATCCCGGCTTTATCAATTGTGTGTGAGACATTGTCTTCTTATAATATATCCTATCTCTGTGTGTCATGGACAGAATGACTGGCTACTTTGGGTTCCTGGAAAGATGTCGACCTAAGGCTGGTGATGTGGTTCTGGTCAGTGCAGCAGCTGGAGCTGTGGGCAGTGTGGTAGGACAGATAGCCAAGATCAAGGTGAGATGATTTGCAGAGTCAGCTTTACCACCATTTTACTGCTATACTGTACGTCGAAATATGTCTAAAAATCAGTCTCTCATGTACAGAAAAAAATCTTATTTTCATGTCGAAGTCCTCTTTGCATCAGATTCATTTCACATGGTTATTCATTGTAGTATATTGTTCATAATATTACTATGTGGGTCATTGTTAGATCATAGACAGGCCATTGTTTTCAATAATAAAAATGTTTGCTAATTTTCTTTCTTTCTTTTTTTTTTTTTTAATTTTCACAAATCTGAATGAAAATTCCTACACCACAGTTATGTCCTTAACCACCTCATCTTTTTGTATTGTAACCTGGTCCATTGATAGGGCTGCACAGTGATTGGCTCTGCAGGATCCCGGGCAAAATGCGATTGGTTGAAAAAACTGGGCTTTGATTACGTTTTCAACTATAAGGAGACCAGTGTCGATGAGGGTCTTAAGACATTTGCCCCAGATGGAGTGGACTGTTACTTTGATGGTGTAAGGATATCATGATTTTCACTCTGATTAGAGATCTATTGAGATGTTATGGTCGTTTATTTTTCATAACGTTAGTTTCTGTGGAGTAGCCTATTGCATTCATAATGTAAAAACATTGGACAGATTTATTAATAATGTAAAAACTATGGTAAACCATCAATCTTTATAATGAAAATATATATAGCATTGATAACTCAAGACCGTTGTAGACTTTTGTATTTGATAATGTAGTGGTGTCTTGAAGTGTTGCAGTGATGATGTAAAGATGTCTCTGACGATGATGCCTTTGTTCTGCTATTTTTTTCTACGCATTGTGTGACATATCTAACCATTGCTGATAGATAAAATGTCTGGTCAAAGCTATTTTGGTGAGACTGAATGAAGTTACCGTGTCTGGCTCAACTTTCTTGTGAGACATCTTGTCCATATGTCTCACGCCCAGGGCAAATGAGTCGGAAGTTGATCGGGGATATTTCAAGTTACAGCCATTTTAAACTATTTTCCAACTGAGATAGTAAAATTTTTTATTTATATTCCACAAAATGAAAATTCAATCTTTTCTATGCTGGAAAGAAAAATTTGGTATCTGGGAAAATAGTTAAAACGGCCGTAACTTGCAATTTCCCGGAGTGACTTGCGACTCATTTGCTCTGGGGGAAAGACACATTTTCTCTGCATATTTCATGCTGTAAGAAAACAACATAATGTCAGCATGGCCTAAAGAAGCCTAGCATTGTAACTAAGAGAGGATAAGAGCAGGCCAAGGAAGACTTGGAAGTATGAGGCTGAGGCTGCAACATAGAAAACATGACTGACTTGGGTAAAATTAAAAAATGATACTTACTTATGTGCTTAGCTTCATGAGAAGCATACACAACAATTGATTGAGAGATGCTGAAATCCTTATCAATCTGACCATAATTATTTCTGACCTTTCCTGGCACAAAATGTCAGTCTATTCAATGTTAACCTGTCCAACACCACAGCCCAGTTCACCGGGCAGATTTTCCAGTGTTGTATTCCCTACAGCCCAGTATTCCAGGCTGATTCACCCACCCCTGTCCTACATGTCCACTATAGTGAAAAATAGATCTGATAAATCACTTTGGTACAAGGACTACAGTGATTACCAATGTCTGCACTCATGATCATGTTTGAGGCTTGTGTTTACAAAAGGTATTGAACACGAAACGAGAAATGTGCATTCTCAACCCAGAAGGCCCGGGACAGGGTTTTTTCAGGCACTGGTGACCAGGGTTCAAAGGGTTAACATTCAAACCGAGGAACTTCTGATTCGATGGCCTGAGGTACTGGATAAGGATGCTAGAACACTATTTTGTCAATGGGTCTATATTTCATTGTAGAGCTTTTTCCAATATGTATTCTGAAGATTTGAAAATTGCTGTCTATATTTCATGTGCACACCTATTGTTTGTTTGTTTGTCATCAGGTGGGTGGAGAATTTGCAATGACTGTATTGGATCATATGCGTGTCAATGGTCGTTTCTGTGCCTGTGGTCAAATCTCACAATACAACTCCACAGCACCTCCGCCAAGTAAGTCACATGTTTATTTGAATAAGACGATATATTATTAATATTTATTCTTTTCATTGGCAGTCCATTGGAGTCAGTGGTGATGGTAACTTTGGAGTTGTCATGTTCATTTGTATGATGGAGAATTTATCGACATGCTCTTTGGTGGCAGTGAGACCAGCTTTAGAATGACAATATTGTCTCCATCTTTCGCAGTAAAATAATAACTGTTTAGCTTTGTCTTCATTGATGGACCTTCATAATAGTATACTACATAGTCCAGTCTCTGAGATAACTCAAAACAGCTTCGTTTTAAAGTGATTAAATTATGATAATGCTATATTGTGCATTATATAGATGTGGAAAATTACAGAAATGCAGATAGTTGGCAGAACAAAAAATTGTGTGAAGAACTAAAGGCACAACAGATGCTACTGAGAGAGCAAATAAAACTGTACCTGTGTGCTGGAATTATTGTACATCTAGCTATAACCAGTACACGAATTTTAGGCATGACAAAATTCACAGATACAATTGGCAGGGCAAATTAGCCAAGAAACATTGCGGACAATTCTGGGTCTTTGAAGAGAACAAGAAATGCCCACATCATTGTCAGTTCAAATTTGGTCTTACTAACACAATGAGCACCAGTGGTTTTGACATCAAGAACTGCGGACATTGTGGGAACTACTGTTAGTATTAAACTCACAGAAACTGCTCACAGTTCTATTATCGTAATGTGTCTATTACAATTTAAAAGATCTTAAGGTCTGTGCAAATTTGACAATACACTGTCTTTAACTTGTACTGACCAAGGCTACATTATTTTGTAGACTGAGAGAAAGAAATGATTATGTATTAAAAGCTGAAATCACAGAGTCTACAATCATCCTTTGTCCTTGATCCCTTATTGTTAAGAGGAATATTAAGCTTTCTACTTTGGTTGAACATAGCATATGTTTAATGGCTGAAAGAAAGGTCCTCCAGCCGTTCCAGTGTTTCTTTCTGGTTCCTAGACTTGAATTGTCTTTGTATTCAAAAGTGTGTCTTCACCACAGAGTAAGGTGGCCTAGACAGGGTGGAATGCACTGATCAGGACTTGTTTGTCATGCATGAGTAACATAGCATATTGGGTTGCCATCATCTTCTCTGTTGGCCACAGAATTTTTAATTTGTTACCATAATGATATTTCAGTTTTGCTTCATCCTGCCCAGATATGGCATTTTTGTTATTTTTGATCTAGAGAGATTGACAACCCTGCTCTAAATTTGACATAGCAAACTAGAGGCGAAACATTTCCCCAAGATTTCATCAAAGAAATTGATGTGTCTGTCAATTTTGGTTAATATTTTCATTTCCTCCTTACTTGTCCATCCTCTTCACATCTGGGATATGTGGCTCAGGTCGAGACTTCCTTAACATCATCATGCTGAAGGAGTTGTTTGTCGATGGTCTCAACGTCTTCTCATTCATGGATAGATGGGAGGCTGCTCAGAGAGAGATGGCACAGTGGATCAGAGAAGTGAGGCCGTCTTTAACTTTTCAGTCTGTTGACAGGATAGGGTATATAACATGAATGTTATAAGATAGATAAGATTAAACAGATAAGATTAGATGAGACTTTAACTCTTCAGTCTGTTGATAGGATGGAGTAGATAACATGAATGTTATAAGATAGATAAGATTAAACAGATAAGATGAGATGAGATAACTTTATTTGTTCTGAAAAGGAAATTCCAAAATTCAAACTGCCTTTAACTTATGAAACTTTTCGATAAGATAAGATAAGATAAACAAATATACATGTGTATATAAGACATTTAAGATATGATAAATGAGATAAACAAAAACAAGCTTGGAAAAGACTTTTACAAGTGATGAGTCATATATACATGTATCATATATTCACACTCAGTTCATATAGACTTGAATGTCATTCATAGCATCAGAATGAGGTAGGTGCAAGGAAGACTGCTGCACTTGATATGCTTATTGCTTACGTTAATCTAATTGTTGCTGTTAGTGTTGCTGTTGACATTCTTGTGTGTTAATAATAACACCGATGATAATGCTCAAATCAGTGTGCTTGAAAGTTTGATAACAATTTTTATTTGAAAACCACGACATGAAATACTGCACACACACTCCACATCATGGTGGACTGGAACGTTTTTTTTTTTTCTTTCTGATTCATTGTGGATGTCATATGTAAAACAAGTTTCTTATATGGTGATAAATATGTCAACCAGACACTTAAACACAGGTAATAAAAATATTAAAATTGTGTAGTTTATCATGGTAATGATAATCTGTAGAACGATCAAAAACAAAATATGTTTGTTATTATTTATATGAAATCAATGGAATTTATAGGTTGTTCAGTGGAAACTTTTTTTTTTTTTTTTGGTTTATTCACAGGGCAAGGTGAATTATACAGAAACTGTGAGGGAGGGCTTTGACAAAATGCCTGATGCATTCTTAGAGATTTTTAAGGGTACTGCTTCTGGAAAATTCATTCTCAAAGCTTAGCATCCATAAGCAGATGTTACAATCAGCAGCATCAATTATCTGATGGGCAGTTTACATTCTAGGATAAACTATCATTTTCAATGACAATCAATATGATCCGAACACCATTAGTCAATGATTTCCTGATTGTCCAATCACCATTTAATATCCGGCAGAAAATCAGTGCAACAATCAAGTTTCTTTCATATACTTAGATTCACTTGTTAGACAATGTTGATGTCTAGCATTACCCAGAGTGGTGGATTCCTCAAACTGAGTCCCGCTAGCAGCAAAACTGATGAGGAAAATGATAGCTGTGTTGGATAGGCCCTTTTTTCAGATATTCTAGTGATTTCTACATCCTCTCAGCAACAGAGCTTCATTTAGGCTCATATACCCATACATCAACAGATTTTACTTTCTTTTTTTTTTTCTTGTATATTATTTGATGTAGTCTTGCACCCCATTTTTAAAAAAAAATTATTTTCATTTATTATACTTTCACATATTTTGGTGATTCCATTGGCTTTCACTGGAAAGGTAGATTCACAGATTCCTGTATCAAGAGATGTTTTCCTCACACTACATCAGATTTTTTTTTTTATCCACTCAGTAGATTGAAGGAGTTTTATCTCAGGGTTTCAGTTATTATGATTGATGTATTCAAGTGACAATCATTCTACACATTTGATGAAATAATTATTTTTCTGTATAGCCCTGACTGCATTGAGTTCAGTCAGCCTCTTCACAATGATCTTGTGTCTACAATGATTAAAAATATTCATAAGAAGTTAGTGTTGTGTCTCTGGAGCTTTTGTGCCATTCAGATTCTTTTATCTTTAATAAAGTGGTTTTGCCTTTTCAATACATGCGTTTTATTTCTATGTCCTATGTCTTTTCATGCGCAAATGTTTTATTTTACACCACTTATCCAATTTTTCGCCTCACTCTCTTGTCTTTCTGGGCATCATTTGTTCTTAAGTCTTGCTCAGTCTTCTTTTGTTGTATTTTTGTGTTCGTTTTCTCTCTTTCTTTCATTTTCTCTTCTTACTGACTTTTCATCTTGTGTCATATTTTTTCCATTTTTTCTATACTATGTTTCTCTCCCATCTCCTCTTGCACTCATTTTGTACCAAGTGTTCTTTCACCTGATTCTTTTTATTCTTGTCCACGTATTCTCTTTAAGGTATTTGGAGGTGGGATTACCTATACAAGAGAAAGTATAGATTTAGTTTTACCTGTATGCAGAACAAAAGGGAAAGGCAGAAAATACATAATCCCGTTCCCTGTAGAAGAAGAAGAACCTGTCTTTTTCTTCCTCTCTCTTTCCTCAATTTTTCTTTCTCGCAATTACAGTACAATACTTCCCTTCTCCTTTTTTCTCTCAATGGTCCCTTTGTGCTCCTCACCTTCATTTTTACTCTTGAGGCCAAAAATATCTGTCAGACAGAATTATCAGATATCATATCTGATGCCATAAAGCTCAAATATATGTGAATTTACCGACATGAATACACATAAACATAATATTTTATATATATACATATCGTAATGGCCTATAATATGATCTTATTGGAGTGAGAAGTGAATATCTTATACAGAGTAGACTATATATGTATATATTTTAATAAAATAATTTGCGTCTATAATATCAATGTGCTTTCTTCATGCTATGAGTTGTTGGTTTTACGTCTATGTATTGGGCATTTTGCTTGTCCACCGAATCATATTCTTTTTGCCAGAGGCGAGAGATCTTGAATAAGCATTATCAAAATCCCCCATCATCCTCTTCCTCCCCTTCCCCCCCCTACTCACTCGCCACACACATTGCGCTGGAACTTTTGAGGTGACATAGATACAAATGTGTTTTCTCTAAAATGATTTGTCTTGTGGCCAGAGCAAATGAGTTGGTAGTCGCTCTGAGCGATCACTAGTTTTGGCCATTTTTAACTATTTTCTGACTCAAGATACCAAAGTTTTTTTATGTAGGTCAGAAAAGATTGAATTTTCGTTTTGTCAAAAACAAATAAAATTTTTAGGTATCTCAGTTAAAAAATAGTTCATAACATTCGTAACTTGAAATCTCCCGGAGCGACTTTCGACTCATTTTCCCTGGGCATGAGATATTTTATGGTAATGATTTTCCATTGTGTAACCCAATGGTTTTCTTCTCACTGTGCTTATGTATGATTACTTTCTGTAGGAGAATTCACTTTTACATTCGATGCGTGCAGCATTTATAGGATGTGCTGGGAAAGGAGAACAAAAAAAAAAAAAAGAAAGAAAAAATAAAACACTAACATTATCATGCGAGAACAAGCTGGCTTGACGAGCATACATTCCTCTTATAATCTGTGTCAACATCACTGGCTAAGTCTTGGGCATCAGTTGGGGAAAATCATATGAAAAGGCTGCCATATATAATAGATCAAATACATGGCCGCAGTACATTGTAGATGATGGCCATTCAACAGGAGCACATCAAGTTGTCTATCCACTTATCTACCTACTTACATATCTACCTATTTACCTACCTTCCTATTTAGATGTACATCCATCTGTCCATCCATCCATCCACTATCTGTCCATCTGTCTGTCTATCATCTATCTATCCATCCATCCATCCATCCATCCATCTATCCATCTATCCATCTATCGATCTATCGATCTATCTATCTATCTATCTATCTATCTATCTATCTATCTATCTATCTATCTATCTATCTA
>JBCAUA010088873.1:0-10560 GCA_038406235.1 Peronia verruculata
CAAATTTTCGGTGTTCTATGCCCTCGTCAGGCTCTTGACTGTCAACAGCCTGACGAGGGCGTAGAACGCCGAAAATTTGCATGAAACGACACAACTCAGCAGTGAAGCGCTTTGGCAAAAGAATTTTCTCTTCATTTCTTATACATGGACAAAATGCTGCTCAAAAGAAACAAACTCTCGAAAACATTGAACACACTCACATACACCAATTGTTAGCAGTAACATAGTTATTTATTTCCTTAAAACATGAATACAAACACAAATATCAATTTTAAAAAATAATTTAAAAAAAAACAAAAAAAACTTAAACTAAAGTTGCTGAGCTCCAGTCATCCTCGTCCTGTCTGTTCAGCATTTCCATAAGTTTGGCAGTAACCTCAGAAAAAAAAAAATTCTCTTGTTCCGCTTGGTGAGCTCACTTACTTGTGGCAACAGTCCTTGAAAACATTTTAAGTCTAAATTCTCCTCCTGCCCCATCCTTTCCCTTAAAAAAGTTGCTGCCGCCTCCTCCCAGCCTTCACTGCTGCTCTGCTTCCATTTCCTTCTAGAGGTGGAGCTGCTGGAGGCTGAAGGTGCTGGCGATGAAGACTGTGTTGAGGAACATCCAGGCTCACTGTCCTCTATTGAGAGAACAATGCCAGCCTCTGTTTCCTCAGCATCCAATATCAGAGGCTGGGTTTCTTCTGTGTTGGAGAGGCCTAAATTTCCCATCATAGGCACATGGATCATGAAGCATTTTAAAAAGTTCATTTGGTCTATTAAATAAAATGATCTGGATTTTTTTTTGCCGCCGAACCACTAGGCAACACACTGGTGGCCAATGCCTTGCTAAACGACCCTCTCAAGTTTGTCCACCTCTTCTTCACTGCATCAACTGAAAAATAAAAAACAGTGCCCATATATACATCTTACCAACTAGAGAATACAATCATTTTTACACTTCATTTTCAGATATTTGAGGACAGGAGATACAACAAAGAGTTTCCATTACACATGGAGGATTGGAGAAAGCCCTGTCAGGAAAATTGTGTATCACACATGTGAATGTTTATGGAAGTCTTTGAAGGACACGCTCACAGAACAAACTTTCCGGAAAGTGGAAGTTGAATTTGTCTCATGATGGAACTATCCTCATGTCATAGGGGCCATTGATGGAAAACACATAAAAATCGAAAGTCCACTAAACTCAGGGAGTGCCTATTTTAATTACAAACGTACATTTTCAATTGTTTTGCAAGCAGTCGCAGATGCCAATGCCAACTTCATAAGCATTGATGTTGGAGATTATAGCAGACACTCTGATGGAGTCCTAAAACATTCCTCATTTGGAAGGTCACTCCTGAGCAACAGTCTCCCCATCCCACCGGATGAGAAAAAATTTACACCTACAGACATCCCAGGGCTCGACATATTGCCGGTGTGCATTTGAAATTATGACAAAGAAGCGGCAAATCCTGAAAAAAACACTGCAGATGGATCCTGAAAATGTCACCAAGATTGTTTTGGCATGTTGTGCTCTGTACAACTTTGTACGAAAACGGGATGGCATTGATATTGTGGAGACAAGATATTCTGTACCTACACATAGAAATCACCATGATGAACATGCCCTCACAAGAAGACCCACTCAAGATGCACTGAAAATATGAGACACATTTTGTCAGCTCTTCAATACCACTCTAGCTGTGCCATGGCAATGGGAGGCAGCTCGCATCCACAAAGAAGCTGAAACTGAAACTGAAATAGAGGGCGAATGAAACTTTCTGATGTACCCACCTGTGGACTCCATCATTTTTGCCACTGCCCTCCACTCGTCTTCCACTCTGTGCTTGTCTTTATATCATAGGTTCTTTGGGTCATACAGCACAGGCCGCTACTGTACTAGCTTTTCTCCAAAAGCTCTGTCGGCTGGAATCATCATATGATCATAAAAACTGTAAAAACAAATAAGATACCCAAAATATTCAATCAATAAACGCATTTTCATTCTGCAATACAAAACTGTATTATGGTGTCGCTCAGATTGCTAGGAAAAAAGATTGCAACTCATATTGAACAAATTTTAGGTGATATGTGACGAGAAAAAAACAAACAAATAAACACAAAGGACGTGAGTGCTGGGGACAAAACAACAGGGCTACCTGTACATGGCATGGAAAAGAAAATTGGCATGATTAGGATTGAGAGAATGGAAGAGATAAAAATATATATCATATCCATTAAATTTTAAAGCCTATATGACAGCAGATTACTACTCACATGCACGTGCGTATAACACTCAAGTCAGATTTAACATTCGCACATTATTTTTAGCTCACTCTAGTACTAACTACATGTAGTGTAGTAGTACTAGATAGTACAGCGGTCTCCGCCGAAGAACCGGTCGTCGGGAGACAAAAACAGCGGGCTCTTAGGCGGATGGGCTCTTAGGCGGATGGGCTCTTAGGAGAATTGAAAAGTTGCACAACCCATCTGAGCACAGATTATCTTCATTACTATGATTAGTTGATCATTACCGTTAGTTAAAGATTTATCTATGTGAATAAGTACAACCCTATTCCCTGTGTGTATATTATAATTAGATCTAATAATTGCGGATCTCTTTAAGCATATAATTACATCAATATTGCCCAGCGTTTAAACCACATGTGAGTTTTCACATAACAGTATCATTGATGAAGACATGGTATTGCTTTGCCAACCCGTGGATAATTGCACGAGTGACTCAAGTGTTTACAGACTGACCCAAGTAGCAAAACAGCTGATCAGTCAGGAGACTAAACTTACACCTCCCTATCCACAAAGCCAATCACAAGTCCTGTCCCACGTGTTGTCAAACAAAGAAATGGTTATGGGTTAGTCAACAACATGGCCTGATTATGCATTCATACATCAACCATCACTTCCATTCCTTTGTCTACCTGTTCCCTCCACCTCCACCCCCTTTTTACGCACATCTAGCACTGTGTGTTTCTCTCAAGTGGGCAGTATGATGTGGAATTATACCATAAGCACTCGGGTGTCTTGGCCCGACACCGGGCTCTTAGACGTATTTTTTTATTTGGGAGCGCCCAGAGTGGGTTCTTAGAGGGGTAAATTGTAGAGGAAAAATTCCGTTTTGCAGCAAAGGTGGGTTCTTAGGTGGAGGGTTCTTGGGCGGAGACCACTGTATTATTTTTTTTTTCTTTTAAATACGTGTATCAAAGCCATTGCCAACCCATACTCCAGTTGGAAACTTTGCAAGGTTCTGGTTAATATATATTACCGGTAGACAACATTTTTGTGTCTCAGTATTGTTTACCAGGACTTCGCCAACTAATGCGATAAAATTTGCCTTCTTTTTTTCATGAAAAGAGTCTGATATGATATCCCTGCTGAATAATTGAAAACATGGCAAAAGGTCCAGTATACAGTGATTGGTCTGGGGGGGGGGGGTGGTTAAAGCTCAATGATTTCTTGCTAAATGGTCGCAGAAAGTTGTGAAAAGCATTTTTTTCCCTTTCCTTTCCTTTAAATTTCCTTTCTGAGCACTGATCAAGTCTTTGCAGGAAAAGAAAGGGCGGATGTGATAGTGTACTGTAACCCATGGGCATTTCTGTTGATGTTAGCCTCCTGTCTTACATCTCATTCTTGTTTCACTTCCCAATGCAGTACATTACTGATATCTGTATTTTGTCTTATTTCCACAGTTTACTCCTGAGTAATGGTCTGGAGGGATTCCACCAAGCAAATGCAGCAGTAGCCAGTGATATAGCAGCCCAGAGGGGCGGAGCCAGACAGCAAGGCCAGGCACCCACCACCATCATGGCCTCCTCCCGTGTGGTCAATGGGTACGACATGGAAGAAATGGACACCACTAGCGGAGCCGTGGGAGGAGCCACATCTTCGGCCATCCCCACACACCAGCACAGGTCAAATACTACTTCTGCCATTTTACCCATAGCTAATCCACAAAGGCAACAACAGAGGCGCAGAGCCTATCCAGGCACACAAAACCGTCCTGCCCACTTACAGCGACTTATATGATAACCCCTAGTCTTAGGTCTTATCTACACTAAGCTTTCTGTACATAAATAAGCTATTTATTTTGTCCACTATATTGAATGAGTCAAATATTCCAAGGAGTAAAAGATACAAAAACAGCTAGGGGCTGGTGATTGAAATTGACTTTTTATCCAGAGTTGTGTACTGAATTATAAGGAGGAAAGTTCAAAGACAACTTGCTGTCTGTAGAAGAATTAAAGGTCAATCAGAGGGTGAATTGAACCTTGAAATCCTGAAAATTCCTCAACACTTACCAATTGGTCTCAGCAGTAAGAATTCAGTGATATAATAGAGGCTCATCCTGGAGGTGTCAGGTGTTCTGTTGGGACCATTCTGAGTTAAAGGCATCCTTGGCATAAGAAATACTGTGTTTCTTTCTAAAAGTGGTACTGTGGTTGCTTTTGTTGTATCACAAAGCTGACACCATATCGAATAGCCTCGAGAAAGTAGCCTACTTTAATGTACGTTCTCAATGTATGTTCACAAATACAATATGTATTTTGAACAAGCCAACTGAAGTACACGAGTCCTTCCATGAATATGTCAGCTGCATAGAAAACATAATGCAGCTTTCATCAGCTTCCCTGTATGACACATAAGTGAAAACTGTTGAAGAAGATTGCATTATGGTATTTTCATACCACTTGAAACCAGTGATTTATTTCTTTTGTCTGACTATTGGTATCTGCCTTTTTTTTTCCTTCTATTTTCATTGTCAAGTCTGTTGGTGTGATCAGTGAGAAAACAGGAGAATTCCTGGTATACAATGTTTGTTTGAAATTGACTGGTGCAGCAGCTATGCTGTGACCAGTAGTAAAGGCTACAAAATTTATGCAGTTGGGATCATATGTTGCCAGAGCTGAAGAAACATGTGAAGGCTTGTGGAGCTTGTGAAGCTGGTGTTACGAGACATTAAAATATGCCCAAGATATGATGAGGCATTATGTCTACAGAGCTTGTAAAACAATGTTGCAATAAGTCTCAATGCCATCACAGTTTCTGAACTTACCATGTGATTGGCGACAATTCCATGGCCAGTGAAGTTTGTGAAGATGTGAAATGATGAGCCGCTGTGGTTTTAAGCCTATACAGCTGTTTTATATGAAATACTGTCAGGTCTCTAGAGCTTTTGAAACTGGTATTTGTTGAGCCTCTATATGAATTGAGCTTGTCAAGCCTTGGCATAGTGATTCACCAGATCTCTATATAACTTCTGGAACTGATGTGCTGTGTCATCAAGGGTAAGAGACAATGTTACTTCATGGCTACATACTCTGTCGGCCTGTAATAAAGCATATGAATATTGGGAGTGATTTTTCACTGAGGTGGCAGAGCTGAAGAAGTTAAGGGTGATGGGCTATGGAGAGCCTTTGAGATTGTGGTGAGATAAGCCATTATGTCTGTTAAACATATTAAAAAAAAAGGCAGTAAAGCAATGCTGTAGGCTTAAGAACATTCTTAGCCATATAGTGGCACAGGCCTCAAAGGTCTCTAAAAGAGTGTATGTTCATAGTTTTATGAGCCCACCAGAAAGCCTAAAAATCGAGATTGTGATGGGCCTCAGTGTAAACAGAATTTGTGAAAATGTGATGCTGTTATGTGTGGCTGGGTGTGTTTGGCTTGTGAAACTAAAGCGCATTAGATCATCATTCCTTGAGGAATTGTGATGTGTCAAACCATTGTGCCTGAAGAGCTTGAGTCCTCAGGCCTTTATTTAGATCTTGGAAACTGTGGCATGTTGGGCTACCCGTATGTGTGGTAGAGTTGTGAAGCCACGGATGTGAACAGCCACTAAGCCTTGGGGCTTTTTGAGCTATGATGTGATGAACTTTCAGGTTCAATCCCTTGAGGAAAATAAATTGTCCACAGAGTTCGTCAAGTCATCTCTGCTGCATTTATCAGGGATGTCAAATTTCCTACTTTAGTAGGATCTCCTACTTTTTGGTTGTCAGTAATTTCTCTGTTGGCCCCATTAACATACTTCAGTTCTACTTGTTGCTAAAGAATATGTCAGGAAATTGTCTTACTTTTTCATGTAGACAGATTGACATCCCTGATTTATCTAAGTTCCGTCAGATCTCTGCCGTAGTTTGTAATCAAGTCAGAAACTGTTCGAAGAGTCTTCCACATCTTTTATCAGCTTTTTTTGAGTTTCTATGACATGTCAAGTGCAGAAACAGTAAGGTTGATAATATAAAGTTTTGACTTGATATCAGGAAGGGACCAAAAAGCTACTTTTGGTCAAGGTATCATGGCTCATTCATTATCAAAGCACCAGGCAGTTGAAACAGCTTGTGCTGTCATGTTGTCAGACAATAAGCATATATTCAACAACATTTTAGGTTTGAACATTAAGGTAAAATTTTACCCCTTTTAAGTGAGTTATTAAGTCAAAGGTAAGTATCTGTCTAGTCTTTGTCTTTCTCAACTTTCTATAATGAATATGGTATCAGAATGCAGGACCTCAACATTCCTGATCCATCAGTTTCAGTGAGCATTCTGATCAGATCATGTCCATTTTCAAAAGATGGAGCTTAACCCTAACAAGTAACATTGTCATTTTGATGGAAACAGAATTTCCAGCATCTTGTCAAATTCCACTTTGCCACCACAGCATTCACCTTAAAATAAATTTAAAAATCATCTATTTTGATACAAATTATTAATTTTTTTTTTATTTTTTATTTTTTAAAAATACAAATCAGTCTTGCCCAAAAGTAAAATATTATCTGACATTGCAAAAGTATTTTATATTTCCTCATCTCCTCATGTGGGAGACTTTTGTAATACTGCTGTTTTAATTTTATCATCCATGAAAATTCAGAATTTTAATGACAACAAATAGAAATTGATGCATGAAATTGCCATTCTGACTCACACCCTGCAGATCATTGAAGAAATTGAGTTATGGACCATTTCAAGGAAATTTTGGATTGTCAATTTTAATTTATATATCATAAGGAAACGTTCAGTTATCATGAGAATGTTTCATATTCCTCCCTCATTATCAGTGTGGGCCTCTTCTTTTTATGGAATCAGAGTCATCAAAAAGGGCAAGACTTGTGTTGTGATCACATATTTGGTCAAAATGCCCAAATTATTTGCCTTTACTATAGACGAAAGGAGCTAGTAGTAGATATGGTGAATAGATTGGTCAAAAGTGTAACTCCACTTTTCTTGAGCTCAGTCCTATTCCTCCATATGCATGTGCCATACACTTGCAGAGGTATGATTCTATATGTTATCACCAACAATTTGTTTGAGTGGCAGAACCTGCACTATTATGTTCCCGCAGTGCAGCAGTTAGACTTCAGAGTAACAACATGAGCGTGAAATTGAGGGTGATATTCACTCACTAAAGGAAAGGAAAAAAAAATTATGCTGATGATCGAACTTATTTTTTGAGTTACAAGTTTGTGAAATGACTTGCATTTAGGGAGTGACAAGATGAACACAAAAAAATGATGCAGTCCTATGTGTTGTCTAGAAGTATTCAGTTGAAATACAATATACCTCAAAGCACACATATTATTCATGTCATAACTGCTACTGAAACAATCCATGACAGTGGAAGTATCCTACAATGAAATGACTAAGCTTTAAATTTTATTTATAAATAGATTATGGGAAAGACCACACAGGGTATAAATAAGTTTGCAGGAGTCTACTAATTTTTTCGTCTTTTAGATTCCTTTTCAGAATACATTTGCTTTTTGATGTGTGAATGTAAGAAACAGCCAGTGATTCATAAGTTGTGATTTACGCTACCTGTCAGTGATTTATCAGTGGTTCATTAGTTTTAGGAGAAAGGCGGCTTTATTTTCTGAAGTAGAATGACGCTGTAACTGGCTCAAATCTATCAGTGTTTCAGATTTTTATTTTGATAAGAAAGTCGTAACTGCAAAGTCCAAATATGGTACAGTTTACCTTGTCACATGAGCAATACGACTCTACATGTATTTACTCAGCTGTGGTTTCTTGAACAATTAGATGAGCATATCTTTCAAATGCCAGCAATATGTTGCAAATAAATTCAGTTACAGAGCATGGAAAAATAAGTGCGCCTTGTAACAAAGTCAGCATATGAGACAAAAAAAAAAAAAAATATCAGTGCATGATACGAGCTGGAAAAGTATGGGCCTAGCTTATGCAGTGGCACATGCTCTTAGCATATGTATAGCATTACAATTATATTATATAGCCATGTTGACAGAATATTAAAGAATTTTCTGATAAAAAGTCAATCAGAGCTGATAGGGTCATAGAAGATGCCGTTTGTATGTTAAGTCTGAATTTCTCTTTTGACTCACAGGAAAGTCGCATTTGATTGCGAATAATTTCACACAAGATATATCCTGGTCTTATGTTGTGGACAATGTAGTTGTAGCTTATGGACAAGTTATGATTGAACATTGTCTTCCAAGCATTATGAAATTTGGAGAGGGGGGGGGGGGGGGGGGGATAAAAATAAATCAGACCTTGGAATCTGTATGAAGCTGGATAGTTTGACAGTTGGTAGACAAAGATTTCAGGGAACATTCTGAGGCTCCAGATTTATTAACTAGACTAGTGACAATAGGAGGAAATCTTAAGTTGGCAGTATAAGCTTGCATATATTGTGGCCAAGGAAGTCATACCCCCAAAGAAGTCATTCCTTCCTAACATTCTGATGTGGCTTTTTTGTTATGGAGTTTGTATATTGGATACATTTTCTGATCATACTGAGTTTTACTCTGCATGTCTACAGCTGTCTTATGGCATGGCGTGAACATATTTTTTTTTCTTTCTTTTTTTCTTTCTTTTTTTTTTTTTTTCAGTGTTCTGAACAGCATTTTTTTTTTTCTTTAAATGTTTATTCAGCTAGCGCCATATTTATATGTGAATTTATTTCATCTACAGCATTTTCTAAAGTAATCATTTAAATTCTTTGCTGCAGTGTATATTTGATTTAAAAAAATTTTTTTTTTGGTGAAATATGATTGAAAGGGTGAACTTATTGCTGATTTACAAGTTAAGAAGTTTCAAAATAGGGATTGTGTCCATTTACATTAACTTAAGCTGCTAGTAATAATAATCTTGTGATAATCCTGCCCTGACAGTCAGTTTGTCATTAGGCTGTGTCATGTAGATGTCAGAACGAGAAAGTATTCCTGTGGGTTTTATAAAAAAATAATTATAGAAATGCTTTTTTTTTTTTTTTTGTTCTTTAAATTAGGCAAGTTGCATTTGGGGGAATGTGTCATTTACATCACAAGTTCTCTTTACGGTTGTTCCAGCACAATCAATCATTTTAATTATTTCCTATATTTCTTGGCAAGAAGAACACAAGTCAGAAGGGTCAAAAGTCAGAGGTGTCGTCATATCCAGTTAACACATTCACATATCTACATTGTTTGGGGCCCAGTTCAGTTATATAGTCAGTTTCTGGCACTACAGACTGTCATAGAAAAGTATACATGTAGATATATTTTTTCTTCTTTTCTTTTCTTTCTTTTTTTTTTTTTTTGTAAGAGATTTTTCATTATTTTTTTTTTTATTCCGTTTTCTTTTTTTAATTTTTTTTTTTTGAAAGATAAGATTTAGGGCCACATAGTGTAAAAACCTTATCATGTTGTCATTTTAGAGATGGTTTCTGACCAGCCCTGTTACTTGTTTTGCTGGACATAAAGAGCATTGAATAAACACAGTGATGTCCACCATACCAGGATAAATCACAAAAATTCATGGTGAAAAGAAAATGTCTTGTTCTTACCATCATAATTTCAAACACAGTTTTTGCTTGTTTGTGTTTTTTTTTTTTTTTTGTCACCAGATCTTTTAAAGTTAATGAGCTAGAAGAAATGTGATTTTTTTTTTCTCTCCTTTTTTTTTTTTGTTTTTGTGTGTGTTTCTTGCAAAAAGGAAGTAGCAGGTACGGTCAAAAACAAATCCCATTTTACTGCCAAACTTATATGCTATATTGTTAATATAACTGTATTTCAACTCATGATCCAGCTATCCATGTCCTTATCCTTTTCGTCTTAACTATTTGTTTCTCTGCTTCTGGCCCCCCCTGTCCCTTCCTCATGCTCTCGCAATCTCTGAGTGTCAGGATCCCATCATCCCAGTAAACCATTCTTCAGCCAGCTAGGTTACTTCCCCTTGCGAGGCAGTTGTGAGGAAGGAAAGCACTGTGAACAGGGATGTCAAACTGCTGACTTTAGTTGGAATTCGGACTTTTTGGGTCGTCGCCGACTTTCCTACTTTTGGCCGATCAGCTGCCGACTTTTACTGAATCCACAAGACAATCGCGATTTTATAATTTGTGATACAAATTTGGTATGATGACAGTGAAAACTGGAAGGACGAATGAGTTATCCTCGTACTGCGGTCGATAGTCGGACTGTCTGACGACTGTTTGGAGATCGGAGTCGAAGTTTGTAGCGCGTAATTATCTCACATTTGACAACATGCAGTCGTGCGAGAGTTGTTGATAGAAAATCAGCACTTTAGAGTACTGACAACAACATCAAATAA
>JBCAUA010088884.1:0-10560 GCA_038406235.1 Peronia verruculata
TAGATAGATAGAATAGATAGATAGATAGATAGATAGATAGATAGATAGATAGATAGATAGATAGATAGATAGATAGACAAACCTACGGCTGGAGGGATAGAAGACAGACAAACAGTTGGACAGATATACGGAGAGAACGGACAGACAGATAGACAGAGGAATACTTACATCTTTTCTGAAAAACTTCACACTATCCACAATACTAGATTCTGTTTAACTTGCACTAGGTCTGTCTTATTCTTTGTCTCTCTATGTGTGTTTGTTTCTTTGTCTACTAATCGCTCCTTCCTCATCGACGGAATTGTAATAAACAGTACAAGAGATAAAGCATGGGAAATCGGATCTAACAGTCATAGCAAAGAATGACTTTGTAATCATGCTCCCTGATTCTATCACAGCTCATTCTATTCACACTTTAGGACTCAGATTCACCAATATACACGATTTACTGGCTGGATTATCGCGCTGCAAAGTGGATTAGCGGGCTCGGAGTAGCACCGTGGCTTAATCTCTGTGCAACAGCCAACATTGGTAACACGACTTCCTGACCCTAGTCATCAATGCATCTCGCTCACCCTCACGCTCATACCTGCCCAACCTTTAGCCCAGGAGCATTTTTTTTTTGGGGGGGGGGGGGGTGCCGGATTTCGCCGATATCGATCACGATATAATAGCACAGTGCATTAGCATAGTTATTACACTTACCATAATATGCTGTTTATAGGCAAGTTTCCGGATATTAGAGTTAAAGGGCGGGACACAATGACATGGCCCTGCAGTACAAAGCATGGTGGCAAGGGGTGTATACTTTAATGTTGATATTTTGCATTTGAATTTACCGTTGCTCAAGGAAAACTGGTTGGCTCTTTGTTTCGTTCCTTTTGTCTGTTTGATTTGATTTAATTGTGCATCGTGAAAAAAGTTCTGAAGATAAGCTTGCAGACCACGGCCTGTATCCACCCTCTTTCCATGTAAATCCATGCAAGATGAGTAGTGAAAGCGCGCTTTGTGTGTGTGTGTGTGTGTGTGTATGTGTATGTGTGTGTTTATGTGTGTGTGTGTGTCAATATGCACGCTAATATTTCATTGATTTTAGAAGACAAGAACTTAATCTTTGAAGGCTCAGAAACTTCACTAGTTTAAGCTGTTGACTCGATCCATAAGATTAGATTTATGTACAATATCTTCATTTCCTCACATCTTTTTTCAACGAAACGAAACCAGACAGCATTGCTTCGGCTCAAAAATAGTGGATTTCAACAACTTTCTGTGAACTCAGCTGTGCAGACTGTACTTAGTTTCTTAGTACGAAGTTGTGATTATTTATTCATGTAAAATATCTGAAGTTTTTCTCATCTTTCAGCTTAAAGATTTTAACTTTACGTATATAAAGCTATTGTACGCTGCAGCGAGTTACATAGACAAGGGAAAACTTGTTACAAAAAGCAGCAGAAATCTAAATTTTAGCTCATGGCATTTGTAATATTATGCAGTGAAAGAGCCAAACCTTCAATGGGTTTGCTGACTACCGACAAGTATGCAGAGCACGTGCATGGGTGTTTCAATGATGGTTGAGGCAAGTTACAAATGGCAGAACGTGTAGTTTATTTTACCTTTTATTTATGCTATAAATCTGCAGCAAAACCTATAGACGGCTTATAGACTCGATATATGAAATTTGGCAGACAACATTGTTGCATATTGATCTGTTTTTACTTACATGAACCGACCAAAAGCTTACTATGTTATTCTGAAAAGTCGATAATAATTCATAGATAGCAAAGTCACGAGTGTGTTTGGTCCGAACTCGACGTTCGATAGACGCATTGAAAACACCCAAGCACACGTTTTCTTTGAGTAACTTGCGGTTAAATCATGCAAAATGCCAACATCGATGTGCACAAACTTGCTATACATTTTAAGTCTCAACTGGTGTTGTGGTTTTTATAAGCTTTTCAACCTCTTATAGTGGTAGTTTCTTAGTTCTCCACAACCGTGGTAAAAAAAAACAAAAAAACATCACTATTGTGTTATGTATAGTTATTAAGTATAACGCTATTAAGTCGCAAAGCAAAGTCAGTTTGACCTATATATATATATATGTATTTTAAAAAAAATCTCCCTGGAAGGCCCTGGGTCTTCTAGTAAAGTATAGACAGAGATAATAATAATTAGTCCTTCAATAACTGAACTTGAGACCTGCTCAAAGGCAATGGAAGTTTATAACTTTCTACCATACATTGGCCAGAAAAGGAAGAAGGAAAGAAGACAGACAGAAGACGAGAAGAAAAAACTTAACATAGAAAAAAAAAAGAAAATGGAAAGAAATAAACCAAAATAAAGGCAGGAAGAATATAACGGGGCAGAAACATAAAACGAAAGAAAGAATGAAAGAAAGAAAGAAATGAAGTGAGAAAAACAGAAAGAACAAACAAAATGGATCAAAGGATGGATGGATGAATGGATGGATGGATGGATGAATGGATGAATGGATGGATGGATAGATGGATGGTTAGATAGATGGATGGATGGATGGATGGATAGATGGATGGTTAGATGAATGGATGGATGGATGGATGGATGGATGGATGAGTTAGATCCGCCGTTCCCCCTCTCTTTTTCTACATACTTGACGGGAAAACAAGCTGTTACACTTGCATATATATATCACCTGCAATAGATAGGCAATAACTTGGCGTACTTCAAACAGCAACATTTGTGTAGGGACGTGGGCTAGGAAAGGGGAAAATAATAATTTATAGCTGAAATATCCGGTCTTACTGTATATACAAAAAACATGCTAAGCGTCTAAATTCATGACAATTTTCTGACGCATTTAGAGACTAGAGCCCATCCAACCAAGGATGCTGTTACTCATGTGTAAATAAACTACATTCATCCATCCAATCAATACACCATTTTTTCCCCACCAGTTCATCCATCCATTAACCATCTATTCAATTACTCATCCAGGGATTTTCACGAGGTCTATCTGTTCATATCAGTGACCAAGGATGAAGTCTTCCAGCCATCCTTTCGTCCATCCATCCACCCATTAGCCCATCCATCCACATCCATCCATCCACCCATCCATCCATCCATCCATCCATCCATCCATCCATCCACATCCATCCATCCATCCATCCATCCACATCCATCCATCCATCCATCCATCCACATCCATCCATCCATCCATCCACATCCATCCATCCATCCATCCATCCATCCATCCATCCATCCATCCACATCCATCCATCCACATCCATCCATCCATCCATCCATCCATCCACTCATTCATCTGTAATCTATCCTTTAAGCCTGCTCGCCCATCAATCTTCAGCCTGCCTCTCTGTCTCTCTGTTCTTTCATTTATTCATCCATCTGTATTATGACGGGTTTCAATCTATCCTTCTGCCCCTTTATCATAGATGACTATGTTGACAAGAGTACCTCCCACATTCCCTTCACATTCAGCAATATTCACAGTTCATCGAGTGGAATCTCATCCATCCATGAAAGATATCCTGTATATCCACCGCTCCTCAGATGTTAAATCCTCTCAATGGCCGTTATCCCGGTATGCCTCATGTTCAGTATCCACGGCAAGAGAATGGGTTATCTCATCTCTCGCTCTCAACCAGTGAAACCAGATCATTTGGACAAGATGGACGCCAGTAATAGGGGTCATCGCTATCAAATTGTCACAGTAGACAGAACAAACGTTACACCAGTTTCTGTGGATGTTGTAGTTTTGGTTCTCGTTGTTGTAATTGTGATTGTTATAGTTGTGGTTGAGGTGGTGGTGTTTGTGCTGTTGCTGTTGTTACTGTTTTTTTGATGATGTAGTTATCGTAACAAGTGTTGTCGCTGTGTTATGGTGGTAATGGTTATTGTGAATGCTGTTGTTGTTAGCTGTTGTAGATTTATATGTTAATGATGATGCTGATGATGAGGAGGTTCTTGTAAATCATAGCCAAGCTGTAACTGCCATCCTCTAAATAGAAATGTGTGACCAGCATCCAAGGAAGAACAGATTCCAACTATCAATCGATCTAACTTTCACCCTGAGTTCTTTCAGTGCAGTAAGTTAGATTAGAATGTCTGTAGCTGTACTCTAACTATGATTCTGTTCTTGCGCAAATCTGTCCTCCGGCCATAGAAAGTATTGATCTTCTGGCTGGCTCTGACAAACTGATAGTACATTAATTCTTAAGTGACTTCGTTTCAGTCATCGTAATTTTTTTTATCTTGTAATAAATGACAAGAATTACCCACCTCTATAAAATATTAGGTAAATTTTGATTGAAGTAATACATGTTTACATACACACAAATGCGTACATGCATACACACATATATACATACATAAATACATACATACATACATACAAAAATACATACATACATACATACATACATACATACATACATACATACATACATACATACAGAGATACTCATTGCATACTTACTTCATAGAAATGGAAAACCCTCTTTACTTCGTGACGTTTGAGTCCACAGCTTTACTGCTTGGACAACGGTCAGTCTGTGACACGGTGGTAGACTAGACTATTATCTAAATGTGATTGAGGAACAACGTGTGTGGCACTTTTGGTTTTTAAGGTGACATGAAGGTATTCTCACACTGCCTGTTTATTATTTTTTTCTATAGCCCTTGTTGCGTTGGCTAACATGGAGATCATCTGGTGTAAGGAAGTGCTGGAACAATTGCACTCGGCACAGTTCGAGAAGTCAGGATCATTGTCTCGTGTCTCTAAGTACGGAACGCATCATGTCAAAGACGGCTTTAAATGCTCGATCCGTGTTTACTAGAAAACTGGAATTTTGTCATGACAGATCATACTCGAAGTGATCGGTTGTCATAACTGCCTAGTCCAGTGTGGCAGCTTTGCGTTCCTGAAGATTGCCTTTTATTGATTGTGGATAGGCCTACTACATTGTTACAAAAAAAAAAAAAAACAACACATACAATTTCTTTTTTAAGCTTTATTATTATTATTTCCCTGTTCTGCAAGAGAATGCTCATCCTGCAGGAGGTAGCCCTTGAATAGATCTGTATTTTTGTTTTTGTTTGTTGTTGTTGTCTTCCAGCCAGTCGTGTGGCACGGACTAGATCTTTGCTGTTGATGAATTACTTGTCCAATGTCTATCCCCAATGTCCCCAGACCCAGCACATGTGACAAATTTCTCTGTCAGTAACCAAGAGCCCCAGGCAGGATGGCGGGTCACATTCACCTGCAGAGGGGAAGGTAACCCTGAGCCACACCTACAACTGTTTTATCTGGGAGAGGGAGATCAACGTGAACTTCTACATCAGGTGGGTTATCTTTCTTTCCTTCGGTCTGTCACTTTGTCTCTCTTTCTTTGCTGTCTTTCTTTCTTTCTTGCCCTTTATTTCTTTCCTTTTTATCTCTCCTGCTGTTCTTCTTTCCCTCTTACTACTTTTTGTCTTTGTTTCTCCCCTCTTTTTTTACTGTTTAGTTTCTTTCATACTTTCCGATTTTCTTCTTCTTTTTTTTTTTCTTAGATTCTTTCTTTCCTTTTTACTTTCTTTCTAAGTTTCGTTCTCTCTACTGTTTCTCCCCGCTTTCTTTCTATATTTATGCCTATCTATCCGCATTTCCTTTTTTTTTTTTTTTTTATTTCTTCCTTCCAGCCTCACTGCATCTCTATTTTTTTTCCATTTTCTTCCTTTCCCTCTTTCTCTCTTTTATAGTCTCTTTATTGCTTTCTTTCTATTTGTCTTTTTTTTTTTTTCTTTCTTTCTTTTTGCTCCGGCTATGCAGTTTATTAAATTATTATTCTGTAGGTTAGTTAATATATAAGTATGCATAGAAAAAGTGACATAATGCATAATGTATACTTGTAGTCTGTTGCTCATGGATTTGGTTGGCTTTATTCTGCATTGGTCAAGATTTTTTTCTAATGAACAATGAAGTATTCGTATTCAAATTTATAAAAACATTATCCCTTCCTGTCCTCTTTGCCACAATAACTAGCGGAGGGAATAAAAGACAACGGCTGTCGTCTTTACACATTCAATTTCCTTTCACTGAAGATAAAATTATCCAGTTCGAAAATTTGGAAAACTGTGTTTATTGTTGTTGTTGTTTTCTTCATATTTGTAGCCTTTTAATTACTGGTTTACAGTTTTTATGATCTTTTAAGACACTCTAGCGAAACCATGACAGAATAGTAACAATGATGATGATGACGATGATGATGATAATGATAATGATTCACATGATTATTCACGTGGAAGGAATATGGGCATGTAGGGAAGCTTTAACTGACTGCCCCAAATACAACCAAAATCAAATATCAGAAATCTGTATCTTAATTACACTGGTGTAACTCTCAACAATTTCGAATTGTTAGACCAGCAAATCCACGGTACAGCTAAGGGCACACCCTTTGCTCCATCACATGCAAATTAGTTCGTGGAATCTGTGGAAGAAAAAGATTGTAATGAAGAGGGATATAACGCGACCGCTGTGGACTGCCAGGTATCATTTTGCATATCCAGACAACGAGAAAACCATTAAGAAATTTAAAAACCTCAAAGCAATTCACGGCACAATTAAATTTACTATTTCATTTGGGAATGAATGGACTTCGTTTTTAGATGCCCAGCTTAAAATAAATGGAAATGAAAATTGTACTGACCTGTTTAAAAAGCCCCCTGGCACTCACAACTACTTACATCCCTCCTCAGACCATCCGAGAGACATTTGTGGAGCCATAGTACATAGTGGTTTTCTTCGTCTCCGTAAAATCTGCTCTAACAATGATGGCTTCTCCAAAAAAGCCAAGAGCTCAAAACAAAACTCCTCAAAAATGGCTATAGACTAAATATGATTGATCCAATCCTCCATAACATTACTACTATGGATAGAAGTGAAAAACAAGAACCTGGTTCTTGCATATGTGTTAGACAATACAGAGGCCCTATTGTATATGCATTTTCTTTTGTATATAAAAAAAAACACAGACCGCCCTCTTGTATATGCATAAGAACATCATCAGAAACTACCAAACAGGAGAGAACTATTTTACAAACATGCGGACATCTTTACCAGGTCAGAGAAGAAGAAAACAATGTTCAAAGATTCCCCAATTTTCGTAAAGGATTATCTAAAGAAAATTCCCCGAGTTTATCCAATCTTTTGGTCACAACACGTTCAAGTAACACAAGCAATACACCATCAAGACTCAGAATTATTTCCGACCTTGTGGTAAACCAAAATGTATGGCTTGCCCTCATGGTACTGAGTGTTGCCATACTCATAGCAGTGAAAAAAAAAAAAAACAGTAAGAGCCCTATAGACTACAGTAGCCAAAATTTGATCTGTATGGTCACATGTCCGCTTTGCAAGAAATAATATGTGGGCAAGACAACTGTAGCATTACGTACAAGATTCTCCAACTACAAGGGTAACGTTAGGACAAAGAAAACGAACCCTGAAACATAGCCTGTAGGGCATCATTTTAATCTTCTAGACCACAATGTAAGTCATATGAGGATTACTGGTCTGCAGTCGGACCACAAGAGGAACTTGTGGAGCTGAAGTCAAAGTGGACATGGACCCTAAGTGTCATTCAATCGTTGGAGGATTTAATATCGATGAACCCTCTTAAGAAATCTCCCTTTTAGCAACTAGTGCATTGCTTTCCACACACTCCTATTTTAATTTTTAGGGAATACTGTATATCTTTTTCATGAGATTTAAACAACTGTGCATATGGATTGGTGTTTTATTGTTCATGTACTTAGAGTATTCCTCTATTTCACCCTTTACATTAGACCTGTTGATTTTGGCTCTATTGCGTAATCAAAATGAGAGCACAATTTGTTTCCAAAGTGAAAGACAACACAATAATCGGTGATGTCACACTTAGAGCTGATATATATTAAAAACCGACATAAATAACAAACGAATAAAATCGTACATATATTCAATAGATTTGGGCATTGTAAATCAGCAACTATAATGATCTAATTTGTTCTAAAAATGTACTTTTTTTTCCCTTCTAAACAAATTTGAAAAGCCTCTTATATACAATAAACAAAGCATTCAATACAAATTGACATTTCCTTTCGAATACA
Organism: Peronia verruculata; assembly: GCA_038406235.1. Classification (NCBI taxonomy): domain Eukaryota; kingdom Metazoa; phylum Mollusca; class Gastropoda; order Systellommatophora; family Onchidiidae; genus Peronia; species Peronia verruculata. The sequence continues at coordinate 8,128 of JBCAUA010088884.1, forward strand.
ATTGAATACTCTTTTTACATTTTATGTGTTTTTATTATTGCCCCGACGAACAGCCAAGCCGGCTCGAAATTTGGCTAGCGATATTAGTTTCTTTATTGACTCAATTCAAAATTCTTCATACTGTTTTTTAAGTCATCTTAATTTTAAGATTTTTTTTATTTTTTATTTATTTATTATTATTATTTTTTTTTTTGTAAAATGATGGTGATGATGATGATGATGAAGATGATGGTGATTCCGTGAAAAAATAACAGTGAGGTTCGAAAATCTGCCTAAGTGACATCAACAGATTCAGTTTCTACCATCTTGAGTTCTACATGTTGTTGTTTGCTTTCTTTCACATAATTAATGAATTGCCGATAAACGTCATCTTATATACTCGATCAGTCGGCTCGCGGCAATGTCGGATGCTACGGAAAGCCGACTCATCGACTCGGAGGTTGGCTCTGCTTTAAGAGCAAACTATGTCCAGTCCACTTATTCCAAACCAACAATCCAAACCAAGTTTACAGAATAAATCAATGGTTCCCATATCCGACAGAGTGCTAGTTTCGGTTGTCTTTTACTTGAATTCCTAGCTTTACAGACAGGATCATGACAAAAGCTATAAAGCAAAAACTAAAGGTGCTGATCCAACACCTTCGAGGCCGCTCTGTACTCTGCTAAACAAGCTCAGTTGTTGTTTGAAAGGGTGTTTGCTGACAGTGAAAGCAAGAAATCGAGTGATACGGACACAGATCTAGATCTAGATCTATCAATGACAGTAACTTTAGAAGTGACAAAGAGGCTGCATTTGAAAGTGATCGTGAGGAGGGTCGTGGCTGCTGGTGATAATTTCTGTCATGAGCAAAATATCAAATATATATATATATATATACATATATAGATATAGATATATACATATGCATTTGTTTAGTGCATTCATTTTTCCTTATTTTGATACATAAATGAGAGGGTATCAAGCATATATTCACATCACATCTGAGCATATAAAAACCTACACAGGAAGCTCCCGTCCACACAGTAAAAACCTCCATTAGCGAATGATTAAGACATTTCTATAGAATGATGATGCTGATGGTATAATATGTTTACTTTTTTGCCCAGAAGAAAAATCTCGGGTGGGGGTAGGGGTGCCATATCGGGAACGATGATCCCCCTTAACAAACCACCTTTAGGACCTCTTCACAATAAAAAAAGAACAACAACAACAACAACAAAATGTGAAAGCATAGTGAAGGCACAGCTGTTGGCTTTTGTGTTGTCTGATAGAATTGATAGCTCAGACTCATACGGTAGCTGGACAGCCCACAAGACCGATCCCATTAGCCCAGGTAATTTGGGAACACTCCCTCCCCCTTCCCAACTTCCTCCCTCTCCCCTCCACTTACCAGACTAACAAGGTGCACTGCTCAGAAACCATCATATCGCATGTATCAATGACTAAGAACGGAATGCTTCATTTTAAACACATCTATTTCTGCCCTCTATGCTACACGAGGACATAGAATATAGAATACACTTTTTTTTTCTTTTCTAGGAAAAAGAATCAACTAGGACCGAAAAGTTGAAAACTTATTTATTTATTATTTATTTATTTATCTATATATTATCTGTTTATTTATTTAATCATCTATTTATGAAGAAGAATTAACTAGGTTCGAAAATTTGAAAACTTATTTATTTCATTTATTATTCATTAATTATCTGTTTATTTATTTAATCAATTTTTATTTATTTGTTCATGCTTTATTTTCCCATTTTCATTCAGTTATGGATTTATCAGGTTTTGTTTTTTTCATTTTGTGGTCCTTTTAAAAAATATCTAAATACCGGTGGACAGCCTTCGTGTTCTATGCAAGACAATTCTGTAAAATGATGATGATGACAATTTAACCAAATACTATCAACATCAAAAGCAAGTTTTGTGTGTTACTTGCCTTGTTTTATTGTTAAATTAGTTGGCAGTTAGATGCTCCTCTCATATTTTATAAAATGGTGATATGATGATAATGATGATGATGGTAGATTTTATTACCCTGAGGAAGGACCAATTTGGTTCGAATATTTGCAGAGGATTTTGGCATCAAAATCACATTCTTTGTAGATGTTGTTTGATTTTTTCTCTCTTTTTTTTCCGGTTGGACAATCTTTTTATATTTTATAAAATGATGATGATGATGATGATAATAATAATTCAAAATTCTTCATATCGTTTTCCCCCTTTTTTGATGATTTAATTGGTTGCCGGTGGATAGTCGTCTTGATTTTAAGATATTTATTTGTATAATGATGGTGATGGTAATGATTTGGCGATTTAACATCAAGAAGTTATTTATAAGTGTTATTTGCTTTTTTCAAAATTTTTTTCTAAACTGTTGTGTTAGTTGCCGGTTGGACAGTCTTTCTCTCTATTTTATAAAATGGTGATGG
>JBCAUA010088895.1:0-10559 GCA_038406235.1 Peronia verruculata
CTATCTATCTATCTATCTATCTATCTATCTATCTATCTATCTATCTATCTATCTATCTATCTATCTATCTGTCCGTCAATCAGTCTCTCTGTTTATTTGTCAAATTGTTTACATCACTACAGAATCATTACAATGGTAGGGCCTAATGAGATGATTTGTCCATGTACTTCATGTACATCTACTGATGCCTACACACTAGGCGTACATAGTATTATGTATGCCTCGCTGCCACACCATTCGCTGTCAATGATCCCTCCCAATCACATGACACCAATACCTGTGCGCATGCGTTTCAACAGGAGACTTCACACAGTTGACACTGAGCGTCGAAAATGGCGGAATCTTTGAGACGACTTGTGAACATCGGAACTTTCTCTGTGCTGCAGGAGAAGCTTGAGAAATGGATGAGCGACTACTATGTGAGTAGTGATTATTTTAATGTATTACCAGTACATATTTTCAATTATTACATATTTTTTCGCCTTTTGTTTTATGTTTTTCAGCACTCAATTCCGTTGCTATGGAAATTTAAAGGTGCGCGTTCCGTTCTGTTCTTCGTATAATTGGTAAGAAAAAGTTTAGACGTAATTGCTCATATGGACCCAGTGCTTTTGCATAATTCGGTGAAGAATTAGAAAAGGCTGAGCATGCTATTTTTGCAGATGTCATTGTTTAGCTCTGACACTTCGCTGCCGCCGAAAGAGCGACCCGTTCAGACACGGTAAGCATTGTTATCGAGTGAAACAGGATAGCATAACGGACACCTACGGGCGTTAGAATCAAGACCGAGATGCATAGCCTGCGGTTCTTTCTCGTGCTGTTGTAATAATTAAGAGATAGATTCTTGCATCTCTCACACGACTTCCAAAAAACAGGTCTGGCTTCAGAGCGCTTCTTCTAGAATCTAGATCTATATTATTATCATTTTAAGGACTAGATTTCGGCACAACCGTTTATTCTAAGAGCTAATATTGAACACACATTAAGCATGGATTACCAGCTAAAAGCTTAGCAATGAATAAAATAAATAATCTGCTTTATATTATTCCACTTTTTCTGGCTCCAAGTATTTAGGAAAATCTGAAATTACAGAACATAGAAACAGAAACAGAAAATAGTTCTGATCACAATAATTTGTACATATATAATCTGGATAAATGCACTCCTGTGAGGTCTGTTTAGGAGTATTAAGTACATTGAATATTCATTGAATTCATTTGTATGTGTTCTCAGAAAAAGAAGAAGAAGAAAAAGAGCTAAGAATTGAATAATGATTAATTTGTCAAGTTTACAATTGAGACATCTCAAAACTGAAATGGTAAAAAGTTTGTTAGGTTTTAAATAAACAGCTTTTTGCAGTATAAAAAAAAAAAATCCTTTAACAAAGCATATACCACAGTCTTCAAATTACTTTTACTATTAAAAGAAGAAAGAAAAAAAAAAAAAAACCAGCCCAAATGTAATATTACCTGTCAAAGAAGAAAAAAAAAAGGATAAAAAAAAAAAAAGAAAGGAAATGACTTCATGGTATTCAGTCTGATAATGGTGATTTTTTTTTCTTCTCATGGATCTGCTCTCTTGGTGGTTGTGCTTTCACAGTTCACTCAGCTGGAGGATTCTTGTCAGTGTAACTTGCCTATGAAATATTATAGTTACAAAAAAAATGAAACAAAATCTGAAAAGGCAAGAATATCAGTATCATAATACTGTCATTTCTTTGAGACACATTGAACAAGTTATGGGAGATATTGAGAATCACATGCATATGAGGCTTCACACCTAAGCATTATATAAATGTGAATTCACTTCTACCTGTCCAATGTGAATCAACTGAACGTGATTACTGTTATTTTTTTTTACCACGGTTGTGGACAGCTGAGATAACCACCACTACAGGAGGTTGAAAAGCTTATAAAAACCATAACCTGACCAATGTACCTCTTCAGAGCTCATCTACTTTTTCAGCCCTTCCACCTTTCATTTTATGCTTATCTAGGTTAAAATTAATGTCAAACAAACATTTGAATGCTTTTGTTTCTGTGATAGGGGAGAACGGCATATTTATGATCAGACACTCAGTGAGTTTCTTAGAAGAATTGCATCATAATTATAAATATCAGCCAAATTTCTATCTTGAAGATACATTGGCCCAAACCTGTAAGTCACAAGATACATGTATTGCATTTACTAACCCAGTAACCCATCCTTACCAGAAAGAGACAACCTACTCAACACAAATTTGAACACGAAGTATTTTTAAAAAAAAGAAATTATAACTATTGTAAGTGTTTATTTTAGTTTTGCAGTGAAAACATTTGAAGCAAAAATAAAGAAAATTGGATTTTCAGGTGACTTGCTAATTGATTTTCTAATTTGGACGGCTGCCACTCTTGGTTGAATGATGCCCACTGCCCTCTTATCACCTACATAACATGGCATGTAGCTTGCATAATACCTGTTTGGACTTGCCATTTCTGATACAACATATGGCATGTAGAATCAAGTCTTGAATGTCAGATGTTCTTCTTCCATTGTTAGCTATCTTTGTGATATTGTTGTGGATAATCATTATGATTAGCTTAAGACTCTTACTTACTGCCACACTAGTAAAAAAAAAAGTAAAAACTACGTTATAATAAGGCTGATTAACCCCATATGTTCAGACATTTAATGGTAGCGAACAATAGTTTGAAATAAAAAAAAAAACAAGGTGTTGATATGAAAGACACTCAAGCAATCACAAGTGCAAAAAAGTTAAAGTAGTGAATGTGAGATCTCTGTTCCAGAACTGAACTTGTCTTTGCTTGAAAAATAACAAGAAGTACATGATTCCAGATAAGAAAACACAGGGTCTCTCATTTTTATTCTCAAAGCTGGCTTTAACCACCAACTCCTGAATGCTCATTATTGAAGGCTATTGTATCAGTGTCATTTTTTTCGTACTTTTCTCTTGTATTCAAATCTGCTATAATAACAGAGATAATCTGCAGCTGAAAGCCAGTAATTTTCTATTTTTTTACTTTGCCGGTTCATTATGAATTTTCACCCATTTATTTGCTCTCTTTGTGGGGTTATTTTTTTTTTTACATTCACTTTTTTGAAGTCTGTGTAGCAAATGGCGATATTGCATTGAAGATAGAGCATTGGGAGGTATGTTCACTTACAGCTGGCCGGACATTTAAAGAAGGAAGTAAATAGAGATGACAAGCAAATGGTACAATACAACATAGTTTTTTGACAAGGGACAACAATAGCCCAATGATATTGCAACAAGTGAAGTTCTGATAAAAAATCTTATCTCAGCATGCCAGATAACAAGATAATTATGATTTCATCTGGTTTGTGCATTGTTTCATCAATAACTTTGCATTTAATTAATAAGTTGCATTCTGTCTAAAACTGTGTTTCTTGATTTATTTATTCTCTTTATTGTGTTTGTTTGTTTGTTTTAATGAGTGACAGGTGTTTGATAGATGTTTGATATATTAAGTGTTTGAATTTCCTCCTTTGATGTTGAAAAAAAAAAAAGAAGAAGAAGAAGACAAAAAAACAACAACAAGAAAACAGAGCAAATATTATTTATTGTACTGAGAAAGAAAGCAAGGGAGCTGTTTAGGAGGGTGGTAGAATCAAATAAAACAGGAACTTTGAAGAGAGAGGAGGCTGATGGTGAATTAATATGAAAACATATTGCACCCTGAAAGGACTGAAGGTGATAGTGTTGGAACAGTCTTTGGAGAAAAGTAATAGAGACAAGCACTGAAAATATAGGAGAATGATGCTATCCAAACAATGGTAGGCTATATGACGCTGATAGAACAGAATGTTAGCAATAGCTTGGATAAAAAGTGAGAGTGAGAAAAAGATACATTAGGCAAGAGTAACAGGAGTAATGGAACTGCCGGGCTCACTTTCAATGGTTTATTGTAGGCCTACAGCATTGACGCAGTACTGTGGGCCCACAATAAACCATTCAAGGACTGTGTTATGAAATAACTTATAAATACTGAAATGCCTACAATGTCCTTCTGTTATCTGAATAGATTTTGTATTAGATCTACATTTTTTTTTTTTTAAAGAAAGGGGTGGGGAGGAGGGGGAAGAGAAGATTGACCTACTGGTTTTTGAAAGGGCTGTATGGGCAGACTGCCAAAGAAAACAGCTTACAGGGAGCAACGTATTAATGTCCGATTATTCGGTGGCGAGTGATCGGCAAGTAGTATGAGGGGGAGGGACTAAGAGGCAAAGTAACGTTTGATCTACATGTGGGTATTGTCAACGTCCCATAGGGTATGAAACTGCCGTCAGACCTCTTGTTTTTCTTATCCATGTTTTTTATCTGCCCGGCACAGTAGCAGAGCTTAGATCGTTTCGAAGAGGGGAGAAAGGTTGTTTCTCTCTCTCTCTCTCTCTCTCTGGTGACGGGAGGGGCAAAGAGATAGGTATGACCGGGGGTGGGGTGGGGGGGGGGGGATGCAGCCACGCTGAATAGAACCAGCTATGCGATAAAGAAAATGAGTTTCGTGTTGTATCATTTTGAGAGGGTTCACTAACGATCCGTGTGTGGATAACAAATACATTAAGTGGATTATCAAGGAGAATATTGCCTGATAAGAAATTATTATATATATCTAGTCATGACCATACATTGTATTGTAGAGGTATTTTGGAGAGAGGACGAATGGCAGCTTTTTCTTTAGAAATGCCTTCCATGCGCCATCTCTGTCCTGTTCCCTCTCACTTAAAATCAGATTCATTTTCTCTGTCTTGCCATCACGACTGAGAGAGCAGCAAAGACAAGAATAAAAGATAAAAAGGAACAACCCCTTGCACCGCTCTCTCTCTCTCTCTCTCTTTCGCAGGATTTTTTATCTCTTGTTCTCTCCTTCTCTCTTTCTCCTATGTTCTCGTCGTTCCCCCTTTCTCCTCCTGTATCGTATCTCATTCTTTCTGTGACTTTAAACAATTTAAAGTTTCTTTATAATCGACTTTTGCACAAATGCACCAAAACAAAAGCATTTTTTTTTTCTTTTTTTTTTACTAATTTTATTTTACTATAATATAACTGTGTAGTCTTTCGGGCCTAAGAAAGAAACATCGGGTTTAAGTACATGTCCTATTTTGGTGAGAAGAATTTTTGTGGGTAGATCAATGTTAAACGTGTCTTTTACATGACCGAATGCTTTGTCCTTTAGTTATGTAGCTTATAAATACGACGGAGTCACATTGAAGTACACAAGTATTATACATGTAATAGGTTGACTTATTATTGCAAGACTGTAAGGGGTAATTAACCTATCTATCAAAAATCCAGTTGAAGTCGCTTAACATTTGGCATTCTTAAAAAAAAAAAAAAAGAAAGAAAACACTGGCATCCATAATACATCTATCACTTTTCTTTGAACAGAGTTCAATAATTAGCCTACTAAAATTACACCCGTCCCTCATTTCTTTGTATAAGACATGTCTTTTACACACCCTCCTCTCCACTCCAATTTTCAGTACCTTTTTTCTTCTTCCTCACATGTGTTCTATTGATTGATTATAGGCCTATGTTTGTCAATGGAGTAGATTTCTGAAGTTCTGTTTCACATTCGGATTGCTTCCCCCTTCCCTTCCTTCCTCGTGAACAGCCAATTTGAACGTGCGAACTGATTATAATAAAATACAAACAGTAATCGTCATGTGTGACTGATTATCACGGCTTACTCCTTGCCTATTTGATAATCACAAACGTTGGCTTGTAATAGAATACGTTTGTCATACTGGGATATATTGTTATATTAATACTTTTCAACGTCATTATTGGTAACCTTTTAGAGAGCGCGGGGCTAAAAAGTTTTGAGAAAGCTCACTATGCACATTTACTCTGGATGTCACATACTCTGTGGTTGGCGCTGTGTAGCCATCATCGACATAATACGTTGTTAGAGAGAAAAGGAAACAACCAAACAGCCCTCTCCCTCCCCAAGCCACCCCCTCTCCATCGCTGCCAGCTTCTTTTTCTTGCATTTAGGCTACTACCCATGTGATTGGAGACTTAGAGGAGAAATTTTCAGGTTGAGAAGACATGGATAGGTAGTGGAAGAAGAGCCATATCTTTTTTTTTAACTTGCTGTTTGAAGCTGAAGATATTATGGCAATTCATTAAGAACGGTGTAAATATTATTTATACAACTAACTGACTCCATGACAAGCATCGGATATTTGAAAGTATCTGTTGAGAATATAGTTCGCTACACCTGTCTGCATGCCTGTATAGTTCTTTTTATATTCTGACAGTGTTTCGTAAAGATATAAAATTACTGTTTTACTAAAGTTCTCGTGGTCCTTACAGAATACTTAGAGAACTTAACCTATAACACTGATAGTTTAGAATTTCAAGACTTCTTCAATGTAATCGGTGCACACCGTGACCTCAGGCAGTATGGTACATGTACAAATCATTAATCTCCTACTTCGCTTCTTACTTATCAGTTCGAACCATTACCCCCCCCCCCCTTCTTTCCCATTTCAGTCATTGCCGTCCCTTCCTCTCCCCACCAGCAGATCACCCCTTCCCACTCCCCACCGGTCCCTTCCCCTCTCATTCTTCGATCCTAGTAAGCCATTTTGATATAAGCCTATGATTGTGGCCGTGTTAAATTATCTAAGTGTTTATGACGTAACAGTTCGCCAGTCGGCCGCCCGTTCACATACCAAGTATGGCGCAGGCTCGGACATGCCAGCGCCACCCCCACTGTGCCGATCATTGATAATTGATATTTACCGTAGTATACTATAATATCCACCACAGTTCAGTAACATTTTCATCAACCGGATCAAATCGATTGAATTTGGTTACGTTGAAATTTTATAAAAGAATGTCATTAATAGATTGACCGACACATTGAGCTCGGATTTCAGAGTTAATTGAATGTATTGGAAATTCATGAGGATTTATTATCACAAAAGTACAAACTACTGCGTTTTTCTTTAACGTCATCATTTTCTGTTTATCGATAAAGTACAATTTGTGTTATGAATAGCTGTGAGTTTTCATTTGCATTTTTCTTTTTTTATCAACGAATATATAAATGATTTCTCATTGTAGCGAAGTAAATGCTGAAATTCAAGTCTTTTAATACGATTCTGTTTTCTATTTAGCCTCTCCCCTGTCCTTCAAACAAACGCCGTTGCGCCCTTTAATCCATGAAATATTTTAACAGCTGAAGATATAATAGGCCTACTTCATGATTTAAAAAATGTCGTCCTTTGCAGTTCACAAGGGCCGTCATGTTTATTTTTATCATGAGTTAGACACTATTTGTGCTGACAGAAAATATGTACTGTTGCTGTGAAGTTGTATTTAACATCCGTGCTCATTGAATACTGTTTTTCTTTTACACATCTGCAGTTTAATTCTTCACTCCCTTGACATAATATGAAAAACTAGTCGATCTAAAGTAATCATAGTACGAAGTAACTGAAAACATATCGATTTTGACGAATGCACCGCTTCTGCTATGAAATGAATAATCATGTCTAAATCCAAACTAACATAGTATAAAAATAATAAGCATGCGATAGGCCAGTCCGACCAGACAATAATATACAATAATTGCCCTGACGACGAGCCAGTTAGGTTCGAAAATTCAGCTAGATACCAACCAATGTCTTTAAGCTTATATCAAGTTCTCCACATATTATTTGCTTCCTTATTGATGTATTTGATTAGTTGCCGGCAGACAGTTGTCTTACACTTTAAGACATTTAAAAAAATAAAACATACTCACAGACACAAGCATACACACACATTCATACATTCACACTTACACACAACCAGAACAAGAAAATAAGAAAGGATGAAAGACAGAAAGGCTTTGTTCGGGTTACGATGTCTCTTCAATTGACGCAGAGACCACAATATCGCCGATCTGCCGAATTGTTGAGGTTCTCGTAAATCTTGGACTCATACTTGCTGACAGTGCTGGTTTTTGAACCTCCCCCCCCCCCCCCTTCCCTCACAATCACTTTCCCTTTTTGTCATCAGAGTTGTTCCTTCTCCTTCGATAGGCCCCAATCCCTACTTTTCAGAGTTTGAATTGTAGTGGCAGCTCGATATTCTGTACTTTCGGACTATACATTTGTAGCGGCTTCGCTCTTTATAGAATACTTGGCGGTGCCAAATTGCTAATAATCATTATATGAAACTAGAAACTGTTTTGGTGTGACTGCAATTTCATTAAGCTGAGTGCTAGGTGTAGATGCGTGGCATGGCAGCAGCAATCAAGCATTTGATCTTATGTTGGTTAGTACTTTCAGCATTTGAAATTCTTTGACCTGTGTTTCGTTTGCACATGCAATTATTCAGTTGGTTAGCTTCAGAACTTTTTTTTTTTTTCAGTTAATGTGGTTCATCTTAAAGCGCATTTTAAAAAAAATTCATTTATCACATTTCTTTCCAGTATAACATCTCAAATGTTGTGTCATACGGAAACGATGGAAAAGAAAGGGGGGGGGGGGCAGTAGACATAGTGCTTTGGCTGTCATCTGTGCGAGTCGCCAAGGGTATAAAAAAAATCGCACAAAATGAGGAAGATTTCTTTTAACTTTAAAAGCCCTTCTCATGGGGGTATAAAATTCGAATGATACGAATTCTGCATGCAAGGTTCTCTCGCGAAATGAATTTCCTTTCGGAGACCGAAAGGCATTGTATAAATTGCATTCCACAAAGATCTTTCTGATTTCAAGAATTCATTTCCCTAGACCTTGTGATGTCTGAGTTGTTGTACGTGCATGGCCTGCTCAGGAGGTGATAATGTAAGTGACACTTTTGGTAATAAGACTAATTCCTAATTCCTAAATTTTCCGTGGTGCCGAACTGTCTTCTTCTTCCTTGTTTCTCATGCCATTCCTATGGAGAGATCAGCATGTCAGAGGCCCCTAGCACAGAAAACCTGATCTTGATGTTAAATTTCACTCCTTAAGATGACCAATTACTGTCAAATCCACCGACTTACAGCACTGCATCTATGTCGGCCTTTGTAAATTGCTACTGTGTGTTTCTGCAGCCTGTTTCAGATTCCGCTTGTTTACATTACATTTCCTTCCTAGATTATTTGTATTAACAGAAAAATGAAATAATATTGAGTCCGAACATGTACATCTAGCCGTGTAAGTCTATGGCCTATGTAAAACCTCCTCTCAACCTCCCCCCCCCCCCCCCTTTTTTTTTTCATTGAGTACATACCATCACAAGGTGAAACCAGTGTCCTATCTCACCTATCCTGTGTAACAGACGTCGGCTATAAATTGGAACTTAAAACCCCGGGAATTGTAAATTGATAGGAGGGAAACTTAAGCTGTAGGCCTGCCGTGAACAGGCAGTTCTCATTATGTATGCAAGGAATGCCGGCACAATGGGTAGGTGATTGAACAGTGCCAAAGCTTGTACCCGAAGCCTCGATAGATCCAGATAGCACCGGTCCCTTAAGTGAACTCGGCCCAAAAATCGATATGTATTGATCATATACAAATCAGTCCTCGAATTTTTATCTCCGATCAGCACGGAAGTCCGCACAGCAGGAGTGTATGAAGCGAGAATAAAATTTGAAAGGTGGTTTTGTTACGTTTGTGGAACCGGAACGCAGCCGTCGGTCACGCTGCTTGGGTGACAGTGCACGATGTGGCTGAATGGTGATTTTATTTTCTCTTAAAAAAAAAGACATGACAGTTTACGATTATTTACTATGAAATCAAAATATAAAGTTGATGCTTTTGTGCTGTATACAACATTAAGTGCAGAATGTGTGAGAAGAGTGTACCAGTTATGGAACAGCGTCGAAAAGGTTTTCAAACTGCTGCTAGCAAACGTGAGAATCTGCATTACTGTCAAGATATTTAATGTATTTAATTCCGATGGCACATACTTTGCTCTGGTTTCTGCAAGGCACTTTGCTAATACTTTGGAAACCTTGACAGTAAGAGGAAAACTCTTTGGCGCTATTCCTTTATCAACGTAAACTGTTGAATTTCCCTTCTATGAAACTCCGATAGTCCGTGCCCAGTGATGTTATAAGTGAAGTGTACAAACTTTGAAGACCTGGGTCACTCTTCATTATTCCACCGATACAAGTGCAAATCGTCATCAAGCTCTCCCTCCATACAGAATTTTGCCAGCGATAAGGGGGGGGGGGGGAGAGCCAATATTTGTAGTGCTTTGGCTATCATCTGTGCTAGTACCGGCACCTGGTATGTTTACGAAAGATGGGAAGCCCCGTCTCTGCAACGATAGTCGAGGTATTTGAAAAGGCAGTTAAGGTCCGAATTGTTGTCAGGTCTTGGGGACGCAGTGGCTCAATGAGTATGGCGTCTGCTCATGGAGCGGCCGGGATCGACTAGCGGGTTCTTCATCGGGGGATGACAGGACACGAAGATCGAAAACCCGCATTTTTTGTCAGTGACTCAAGGGTCCCTGGCTTCCTGTGGGTAGGTAAGCCTGACGTCTAGCCTTCTCGGATAAGGGCGAATATATTTGGGAGGTCCCGTGTGTACGTTACGCACATTAAAGAACCCTT
>JBCAUA010088905.1:0-10559 GCA_038406235.1 Peronia verruculata
CCCCCCCCCCCCCCCCCCCCCCCCCCCCCCCCCCCCCCCCCCCCCCCCCCCCCCCCCCCCCCCCCCCCCCTCTTAATATATTTTTGTGAAAATATTTATTAATCTGCATTTGGCTGCCAATGGTATGGAAACAAGTCTTCATGCAAAGGCACTGATGAAATGTTTTCAATCAAATTAAATGAGAAAATGTACCATTATCCAGCGTATCATTGCATACAGTATGAAAAAGATGTCATTCAGAAAATATGAAATGAGAGCTAACTTCTGAACTGGCAGTCTTTGATAACTTAGTATATAGGCATGTTGAAAACATGTATGTGTATGTCATTTTAAGAACAAAGTGAGCTTTCTTACATATAATTTATATTTTGTCAGCAATGATCTACATGAATTAGTTTCTGCCTTTCACCAGCTGTATCCCTTTTTCTCTCTGTCTGGCTTCCTCTTTCTGTCTCTCTCTGTTTTCAATTTTTCTTCTCTCACACACTCTCCCTTTCTCTCCTTCTCTTTATCTGTTTACCAATCTCACATTCTCTCCCCCTTGCTCCTCCCAGTCTCTCTCTTTCTCTCTCTCTCTCTTTGTTTGTTTGTCGATCTATATACTGTCTGTTTATTTATCTGTCTGTCTCATACGCATATTAGCACATATATGTATATTTTCCGATTGAAGGATGGTAGAAATGGACACAGTCCAACAGTTTCCCTTGTCCCTCGACTAGTTCTAGCTATACTGAAAATTGTATATCATATTTGCTTTATCTCCGAATGCCTGTTTCTCTAGGATAATCATTAATTTTACACTAAAATTTAAGAGTTTTACCTTTTGCCAAACTTAACACATACCGATGCCCCAGAGCTGAAGTTTTGTTATGCATGTATATGCATATTTAAGAAATTTGCTAATGCAAAAAAGAATAATAATAATGAATAAAAATAGTAATAATAAATGACCAACTAAATACATAAATACATCATTTTGATTGTTGTTATCATTGTATGTGTCTGAAATAGGATGCGCCCAATAAATGGCCCACGTGTTTCTCCTAATCGCTTCACTAAGCCGTAATATTTATTTGCATGGATTGCTTACACAAATACCAGTACTATTGTGAAGAGGCAAAGCGGATCCATTGTTATACTAACAGGCCTACTGATGACATTGATGTGATATAGATGGGCCTATCGGATTGCTAACAACGTGGATATTTCATGTAGCACTACGTGGCATCTTAGGCGTCGCAGCTGTCGAATGCGACACGTCTGTACTCTCAACAAAAAAAAAAAAAAAAACGACAGTGCACGTGTCCAAAAATAAATAAGTAAAATAAAATAAAAAATGCCCGTCTGTTGCCATGTGATAATGTTTCGGCGATCGATATTCATATGTTGGACTGCTGATGTTATAGTGCAGCGATGAAAGAAAAAAAAAAGCCTGTTCAAGATCCTCTACTATACGTGGAGCTATACCCATGCCAGTCAATACAAATCTACGTTTAACTGAGGAAGAACCAGCCGGTTTCACAATTGCGTCATATTGAACATAAAGTACAATACATAGATCTATAGGCTGTACGGGGGGACCAATTTTTTCTGTACATAACAATACTTGCCTGTTGTTTTAATAGACAAGACACTGTTGCTATATCGATTTTTAAAAATTTTAGTGATGGCTGCTGTTCATTTCATATTTCATATTAATCGGCTTTATGGAGGTGCCGCTCCCATAATATTCTATTGTATTTTGAATAGTTTTGCTTTTTTTTTCCCCCCGCTGGTTTAGTCACTGTATGATGTGAGAGTCACAAATACCTTTAATCTATGCGGCGCGATAGAGACAGCTATGCTTTTCGTCTCACTGTCTTCCAACCCCCCCCCCCTCCCACCCCCTTATTTCTGAAAAGGGCATGTTATTAGCTCTTTGCTCGATCACCGCAGAGCTGGCGGTTTGCACGTGGCTATCATAAAATAAGAACCCTAGATCAATATAGTTCACAATCAGCGCCAACTTCACATGCATTTGTAACCTACAGTCTTTACTCTCTCTCTCGTTATTTTATTCTCGTAACTGTCCGAAGTGAGTTTTCTCACTCTCACGGCCAGGATATTTTATCCTCATGCCATACTGTACGAAAGGCTTTTGAGAATTTACCTCAAAAGCCAATGTATTCCTACTTTGACGGCTCTCACATACCACGCAGTTTCAAGCAATCAAGAGTGTAACCAGTTCAGCAAAAAACACCCCTTTTGCTTGCTTCACGCCCCCATTGTAAGCTTATAATGTAATTCTTTGGCATTATCGCACGCCTTGTTTGCATGTTCGTAGTTTCGTGTTTACTTGGCGAGGGCACGGGAGCAACAATGAGGGCAATTTTCACCAGCCAATTTTCATTGTAAGCAACAAACTGCCCGTACCTAGATAAAACAGCTTTCCCCTGAAAGCTGCTATTTCAAGAAAATGGAGATTTTGTCTCAGTGGCCATGTGGTTTGGCGTCAGCTCCGTGGTGAAAACACTGAAGTCGTGAGGTTGTGAGTTCGACTCATGGATCCAACATCCCATTGAGGGATCTAAAGGTACGAAGATCGAAAACCTGCTTTTTTTTCAGTGACTCAACGGTCCTCTAGCTTCCTCTGGATAGGGAAGCCTGACGTCTAGCCTTCTCGTATAAGGGAGAATATATTTTGGAAGTCCCATGTACACGTTGCGCATGTTAAAGAACCCTCGGTAGTTAAAATCATAGAAGAGTAGGTGGAGTGCCGCTGTCTGGGAATAATTTCCAAATTCCAAATTGCTATCCGCAAGATTTCTCACGAAAAGCAGGCAACCACTTAAATCCGAGATAGTCTTACTTTCTCAGTATTAAATAGCGTTAAAAATTTGTTCTGTGATCTCTTTTGAACACATGGTGAACAAAGTGCAGTTTTTTAGGGAATGCAGTAACGGGAAATCTTGTCTTTTAACATTATGGAAAGTTATAATTCAGTGGACGGGTAAATAACTAACCAGTGATGAAGAAAGCTTTTTTTTTTTATCTATTGGTTTGTTTCAAAGTGTGTTAATAAACACCACAACGTCCACTAACATTCTGAGCTTATGACAAATCGACTTTTTATCTATGGATAGTGCTGTTCATATTGTGAAAATAGAAAGGTCTGTATTGACAAATAAAGATGCCCAGTTCAAAAGATACGTTACCATACAACTTGGCTGGTCAACCTTAAAAAGTGTCAACGTAGGGTTGAGAGCAAGGATGAATCAATTTGTATAGCTTTGACAAGTTAAGCTATCGTGACCTGGAAGATGATTCCTCTACAACTGTGAAAATCATTCAAATTAATATGTCTAATTTGAATCGGCGTTTTATTATTTCCTTGTCCTTTCAAAACATGTATATCCAAGTAGAGCAAAGAAAATGCTCAAGACAACAACGAGTATGCCATTAGTAACAAGAACTTGAGTTTCATAGAGTGTGCAGAACAGTTTCTTTCTTTCTTTCTTTCTTTCTTTTCTTTCCTTTCTTTCTTTCTTTCTTTCTTTCTTTCTTTCTTTCTTTCTTTCTTTCTTTCTTTCTTTCTATTAATCTTTCTTTCTTTCTTTCTGTCTTTCTTTCTTTCTGTCTTTCTTTCTCTGGCTGTTTTTCCACATGAGAAAGTTCCTTTGGCACGTATCCGCCCATTGTCATTAATGTCACATACACACTGTTGGAGACAGGGTCACTCTGACCTCAAAACGTAACTCGTCCTGCCAGGCCGTTGTTTTCGTTTGTTTTGTTTTTCTTTTTTTCATAGCTGTTCACTTTCCTTCCTCGTTGCCTTGCCGCGTGTTTATCAAGGCAGAAATCGTCAGACTGAAAATCGCCTGTCTTTCGGATTATCGGGAGTTGAAACAGAACACTGGTTTTTACTCTTACAATGATCGGCAATCTCCGGTACACTTGTACCCATTAAACGACCGAACTGACCCACACTATCTCGTGACGAGTTGGATGGGATATCTTAATTTATTGGCTTGTATGGGGGTTCATCAGCGATTGGCCTAGCTGGCTCAAATGAAGATTTTTTTTTTTAAATGAAATTAAACAAAACAAAAAACAAAACAAATAAATACAAACAAATACAAAACAAATCAAAAAAAAAAAATGGCCTAGCTCGTTCAAATAAAGATTTTTTTTTTTAGCTGAAATTACAAAAAGAAGAGGGGGTCGGACCCTATAAAATTGTGATATTTATTCGTCATTATCACTTCAAAATGAGTAAAGTATGTACGCAGACCACCGGGATTAATCGCATCTTTTCAATCGTTTTACTGAAACAATAATAATTCATGTAATAGAAATCTCCCAGTGCGTTTATTTCCACCATATGTGTTTGGAACTATCACCTGAACCGCTTCTTTCAGTTGAGTTGATTATCGTCTTCACCTTCGCCGGTGAGTCAGAAAACGACCAGACCAAATACACGTATTAGATCTATTCGACGTGTGAAAAATCGGAACGATTCTGACTTGATGGACTCACTGCCCAAAGAAATCTTTAGTTAAATGTATGAATGCTACAAATGATACTTTGGAAATAAGTCACATATACACGCACAAAAGACACGCCGTAGAAACAAATACTATAAATATATTACATGTATATCGACATGAAAATGAACAAAACTTGAAGAAAAACAGAGAGAGGGGACTGGAGTTTCGCAAGAAATTCTTTTTTATGCTGATGATAACGCTAATCGTGTGGGCCTCTTGTAGAATCGAAGAACTGATATTTCGTTTGGCTGCTATGAGAATTTCGAATTTTGTCAGCTAATCTGGCTGTAGAATGTGATCGGTCATAGGCCTGAGGTTCTTGACTGGATGCTCGAGTTTTGAATACTGATCATATCAAAGCAATAGCCTACTGCTGATATAAATAACAATGTTATGCTTCACTTCAAGAAAGGTCTTTTGTATGTACTTGGGCATACTATAGATGACAGGAAATGTTGAAAATTATTGATTTCAATTCGTTAGTTGTTATTGGAACTGCTGATAGAATAGATGCTTAAATGAATCCGTTAGGATTTCATTTTGATCTTATCACAAAGCGATAGTTTTATTCTATCGGGTGGGGAGAAGGAGGAGGAGAATGAAAGGAGGGGCAATGGGGATTGTGGATTTCCTGAATATTTTGTAATTTACATAATACATGCCTAATGAAATTCTTCACTCGTACATCATTGTTTCGTCAGTGCCATCCTTAAAAAAAAAAAAACTTTATAATATTATGTTCAGGCTTGTAAATACGATGATCCAGAGAGTCATATGGAATCGGAGGAAAAAAAAAAGTTCACAGTCAAGCTTGTCTGTCTGTTTACGTGCTTGCAGTTTTTTTTTTTTTTTTTGTCCGTTCACCAGTTTCGTTTGTTGTGTTTGTTTTGTTTTGTCTATCTGTCTGCCTGCCAGCTGATCTGTCTGTCTGTCTGTCTGTCTGTCTCTTGACTTTCATGGCTTTGCCTGCTTGTTCGTAGATTTCATTTTGTCATGCCATGTCCGTCCGTTCGTCCGTCTGTCTCCTTCTCCACACGCTGAGGCCCCATCGTGAGAAAGACAAAACACAGAACGGTTCTCTACTTACACTTACACAGTCCATAAAGAGGGATTATCGTGTGCATGTTATAATAATGTTATTCTTGTCTGGGACCATTCCAGCCTAGAGAAACACCATGGCATGTTGGCATTTTCCCCATAAAGAAATGTGGCATAATGCCGTATGTGAGGAAGGGAGAGGGGGTGACTTATTTTCACACAGCGTCATTTTCCCAGAAAAAGAGGGAAACTCTTGTTTCGAGAAATTTCGTTCTTTCGCTTCGTCGTTCATTGACACAATGTCGAACAAAATGCTCTTTCTAGAGCAGGGGTGTCCAAACTTTTTGAGGGGGAGGGCCAGATTTTATAAGGTGAAAATGTGTAGGGGCCGAGCACTTAGATGGACTTTGTGTCAATGGAAATGAACTATTTAATGAAATCTTTATTGCAAGTGATGTCCAAGAATGCCACGACGCTGAGATCTCGACTGCGGTAAATAGTCATACTGAAAAAAATCCATGTCTGAAGTGATTAAACGCAACGGGCCGGATGAAACTTGCACACGGGCCGCATTCGGCCCACGGGCCGGACTTTTGACATGCCTGTTTTAGCGGATGGGTAGAAAGATTGCAATAATGCTGTCTCTTATTAATATTGTGCAAAGGTCTTACGTCTGTTAGAATTGAACTGCGGTGAAAAAGGCCTTTCGTCAGAGTTACTCAGACCTCTGCAGGTAAAATGGAGGCGGGGTGGGTGGACGGAGAAAGAAAGAGAGAGAGAGAGAATATAAATATACATATACTCCATGTACAATATTATTACAATAGCGCCCGTGTGCACATAACCCCTGCCTCGCCATTGCTCTTTATTGACTTTCGTTTCGTTACCCACCAGAGCGAGCAAGTCTCTACTCTCTCCCTCCCTCATTCCCCCCCCCCCCCTCTTTTTTTTTCTGGCCATTCCTTCTCTTTTGTTTCTATTCTGCCTGAGTGGACTAGCGGTGCTGGTGACCGAAACCCAGGCGATCACAGGGTGGGGTGGACTGTTATTATCGTTCTATCTATGGAGACGTTGGAGATTGGGGGAGGGAAAAGGGAAGGGGGGCATAAGGAAAAGCACATTCGCTTCCTTTGACAGAACGCATTTTCCACGAAAAAGCTACTTC
The DNA here is from genome assembly GCA_038406235.1 of Peronia verruculata. NCBI lineage: Eukaryota > Metazoa > Mollusca > Gastropoda > Systellommatophora > Onchidiidae > Peronia > Peronia verruculata. The sequence goes on from JBCAUA010088905.1 coordinate 6,730, forward strand.
GAGAAGCTCGTTCATTTGTTTTGTGAGCTCTCCGTTAAAATATAATATTACAGAGAAGAAAAGTCCGTTTCCAGGGGATGGGTTAATACAATAATTGATCGCCTTTCAAACTGTGTGGAAAGTAATTTATATTTGAATAGGGTAGGGAAATCAATTGTGGTGTTTTATCAAAGCATGTCACTAAAAGAGCAAGTAGGGACAAAGTTATATTATGGCACATTTATTTGCCTAATGCCTGGGATTGAGTTCGAATGCTCCCCAGGCAAGAAGAAAGAACAGGAATTTTAACTCAAGTGGACAGACATTATGCCAGTGACTTTTATGGTGCTCTCAGACAGAAGTGTTTATTTATTTATTTATTTTTTCTGTATCGAAACGTATTCTAACTCCGCAGTTGGTTGTTGTGAAGTAGAGGGATTTTTGCAGTCTTTCACTTTTCAATCTTTGTGAGAACACTCGTTATTTATCCTTCAATCTGGTTATATAGATTAGGCTATAAACATTAATTTATAATAAAGTTCCCAAACAACACTAGAAAATCCACCCGATTTGGTACAGAGCCATAGGTGTATTATTTACTCTTCTAGTTGATGTAAGTTTTGGTGAATGGAAATAACGACAATATATTAGTTGTTATACAGTGTATTTTTTGTTATGCGTTTTTATCGTTCTGTGATAGAAGTGATATGGAGAGGATAATAGGTGTAGAAGAACACAGGTTTGAAATGCAAGAGATTTTCTGGCCTACATAGATATGACCTATTGATTCATGCTACATGCACTTTTCTAGCAACTCGCAGGTAATATGATACGTGTATATAGCCAGAAAATCAACTCTGCATGTTATATTAATGCGCATACCAGAAAATCAACTCTGCATGTTATATTAACAGGTAAAATTAGTCCAGCGTTGCACATGATGAAGATTGGAAAGTTTAATTAATGCATAAATAGATACTATAGGCCACCTGGTCCAACATGCTAGCAATGAGCCCTTTTTTTCATAGAAGGAAAAAAAAAATCACTTTTTCTGTTGTTATTTGCAACATATGGTGCAGAAAATTATGAAAAAAATTATCATAATAAGAAAAAAACATTTTCATGATATGGTGAATTTTTCAGAATTCTTTGTGACTTATGTGTCTCGTAACCAGCAAAAAGTGATATTTTCCTTCTTTACAATGCTTGTGTTATACCTCTTGTACTGGGCAAAGGGAAGTAATTTGGCTGACGGTCAAAATGGCTCTTTGGCTATGTGTGTTTCTGGCAGTGTGTTCTGTGCACCCTGGAGAATAGTCCTTCCCTCTTAACCATTTGGCCCTTGTTGCTGCATGTATTTTAATTTTGTAATTTGGCTGATTTAGCGTTAATCTGAGATTTTGAAGTGAATTACAGATCTCGGTACATCTAATTGTAATTCTGGCGGTCATGGGGTTAAGCAAGCGAGTTTGACTTATGTCACTCCAGAGAAGGGATTTGTCAGTGTCAAGCAGTGGGATCTGCAGAGCTTACGTGTTAAACAATGAGCTACAGCGAGTTCAGAAACGGTTAGAGGCGGATTAACCGTACTAATGCTATGCCGCCTGGCCTCTTCCAATCACTACAACCCCATCTGTTCCATTGTCTCTAACACTAATCTCTTAGCTGTGGCCATAAGCTTACCAGGGACTCAGTAAACAGAATGATCAACAACCATATTGGTAGAATATTGTGCGGTCACAGACGACTTGACCAATTGCGAAAACAAGAGGTAAAAATGAGACACAGCCTGGAGTTAGCCCAGATTACCCTCTCATTATCCACTCTCAACCCACTAGAGCCCAGTATGACACACGAAATGCATGATAGTGAAATAATTATATAGAGATAAACCTCTCAGCACCGACATGTGAGCAAATTATTGATGTTTTCCCAGAGGAAACCCATACAAACGCATGGTAATGAATTATATTGTGTAATATTTACAGCCTAATATAGTGTGGTAGATCGTTGGAACTCAATACCTCTGTGAAGCTGCGTTACCATGGCATCGTTTTGTTAGAAAAGCTATGGGAGGTTACAGGGGATTGAGTACCGATAGTCATACATGTATTATTCCACACAACACGCCGTTCATTGTTTTACGTGGCGTTTCATAGTGTTGGGCTTGCACATTCCCAAGTCTAAAGTATTTTATTTCTTCTGTCTCTCTTTCTAAACACAGTATCCTGTAGTACATCTTTGTTATGTATGTATGTGTTGTTTATACAGAAACAATATTTGTACAGACAATGATGTTCCATGCTGTTGTCATTGCATCTTGTAATCCATAGATTGTGTCTCTCTTTCGTATCGTTCCTACTTATATTCCTATTATTTATACAAATCAGACAAATACATGCAGGCTTTGTGTATGTACCGGTATATAGCTAGCTACATGTATTGAAAGCGGCTTCCCACGCTGATAATGGTATATGTCAAGAACCCAGAGATTGTGTTTCCTTCTTTCTCGGTTCTAATAACATGAACGTAAAGATATTCCGCCACAATACGCGAAAAATTGTATCGTTATCTTTTGTCTTGGGGGAATGGCTCTCGATACTGTTATTGCAAGTTCTGGAATCCATAGACTGTGATTCTACATTCTCATCAGATGTCCGGGACAATACACTTGACTTGTATCACTATCGGTATTAAAACCGGCATTGCCGGCTGTTATCATTGTCTGTTTGGGAACCCCCAGATTGTGTTTCCCCCCTTTTGGCCCCAAATTTCATTGCCTGATATCCTGCACACGTTGTCAATCTTTGTGTCATGGATGGTATTTCACGCTATGCTGATTGCATGTTTCCGAGTAGATTTCAGTTCTCCTTCCTCGTCTTGCTTAATGCGTGAGCTGTCCAGATATCCGACAATGTTCTTCTCGATGAAGTAATTTGTTTTAAAGCTGCAGACAGATAGACACGATAGAACTATCGATCACCAGGGCTGATCAAGCACCATATATACTGCTCACGGGTTACTTAACCTTAACTCTAATCCTCACTTTAATCTAACCACCAATCCTAACCAAAACCCCAACCTTAACCCTAGCCCCAACCGGAAACTTTCAAAACGTGGCAATGTAAAGGCTATGTGCCAATGTTAGAAACACTATGCTGCCTATAAAAAATTCCCTGTTCTTCTCTATGGATCTGCCAAGGATAGATGGCACAGAGGCGTCACTTTTTCTGTATGAAAGATGCATCCATCAATGTTGTTGCTGCATCCGTCCATGGATCTATAGATTCTGTATTCCCTCCCATGCCCTTCATAGACTGCATACGCCTCTAAAACTCAGCTGTGTTCATAGAATAGCATCTCATGTTATTATGTCTGCCTGTCTCGGAGTCTAGGTTCCCTGTAATTTTTGGAAAGGGTTGTTTTCATTAAGTCCGCCTATCGTATTGTTAGGTTTACAGAAAGTGGACGGAGGAAAGACACTGGGAAAGGGAGGGGGGGGGGGGGGGTCTAAGGGGAAGCGATGCACATTCACACAGTTCTGTACAAAGAATGCGAGAGCACCTATTGTTTTAAAAGTATGCATGTGAATTACCATCGTTTGACTTTATGTATTCAAATGTGACACAAAACATTCAGGAGATTTAGCCAGATTTGTTCATTCTATCCAGGCCAGGCCTTTCACAAAGCAGAATGTGAATGACACCGAAAATAATATTATGTAGCTGTGCAAACGAACAAACAACAGAATAATTCTAAATTATGTAACGTATGGTGTTGGTTGGGGGGGGGGGGGGGGGGGGGGGGGGGGGGGGGGGGGGGGGGGGGGGGGGGGGGGGGGGGGGGGGGGG